>PVLD010027821.1:0-20233 GCA_004027595.1 Dinomys branickii
TCACCATGCACCAAACTCAGGTCAAAATGGATCACAGATCTCAACATTAAAACAGAAACTCTAAATCTATTGGAAGAGAAAGTAGGTAAAAATCTTGAAGACATAGGAGTAGGCAGAGAGTTCATGAACAAAAATGAAACTGCAAGGGAAACACTTCAAAGAATCAATAATTGGGACCTCATTCGACTGAAAAGTTTTTGTACATCTAAAGAAATCACCAGCAAAGTAAATAGAAAACCCACAAATTGGGAAAAAGTCCTAGCTGGCTGTCCCTCAGACAAAGGTCTTCTATCTAGAACATACAAAGAATTAAAAAACATGTACCTGTCCAAATTCAAAGACCCAATCCAGAAATGGTCATCTGAGATGAATAAACACTTCTCAGACAAAGAAATACAAATGGCAAATAAATATATGAGAAAATGTTCCACATCCTTAGTCATTCGAGAAATGCAAATACAAACAACATCGAGATTTCATCTCACCCCAGTAAGACTGGCCAGTATGAAAAAGTCATCCAATAATAGATGTTGGCGAGGCTGTGGGGAAATGGGGACTCTATTACACTGCTGGTGGGAATGCAGACTGGTGCAAGCACTGTGGAGAGCAGTTTGGAGATTTCTCAGCAAACTAGGTCTAGAGGTTCCTTTCAAACCAGCTATTCCTCTTCTGGGTATTTTCCCAGAAGATCTGAAAACATCATATCACTCTGATATATGTGCACCCATGTTTATAGCAGCACAATTTGTAATTTCTAAAATGTGGAAACAACCCAAGTGTCCATCCACAGAAGACTGGATTAAAAAACTGTGGCATTTTTATATAATGGAATATTTTTCAGCTATAAAGAAGGACAGTTTTGGGGACTTTGTAGGCAAGTGGTCAAAACTGGCATCCATACTCATAAGTGAAATAAATCAGCGATACATGTGCAGGCAACGTATTGTATCACTGGTGTAAGAACCCGAGGGTGGGAATATGAACTAAGAGACATGAAGGAAATCTGTTCTAAAGTAAAGAACAGATGGGACGAGGGAAAGGAGAAAAGAAAGAGATAAAAATGTATGTATGTATATATGAATATACATATATGCAGGAGGGCTAACATGGTTCTAGTATTGTATTATATCACTTAATGCTAAGGAATAATTGATGATGGGTTATTTGATCAATGTTGTATGTCTGTGTGTGTTATCCTGAACACACACTTCGAAGATATCAATATGCAAAGCAGCAACTATTGGTGGTTTTTTTTTGTTTGTTTTGTTTTTTTTCTTTGGTTTTTTGTTTTTTGTGTTTTTCTTTTGTTGAGAGGATTAATTGTCTGACCAATTTTGCATGTCTGTATATGGGTTCATATATATATACTTCGAAGATATCAATGGATAAAGCAATAACCACTGTTGAGTTCATGTCACCTTGTCTGTAGATCAGTTGTGATTGTACTATTTTTTATGCTAATTTGTGTCTGTTTGTTAATATGTTTTTGTGCGTTTATTTTTTTAAAAATAAAAAAACAACAAACAAACAAACAAACAAAAAATAAAATATAAAAGCTGCTAGCTCAAAACATAAAGGGACACATCTCAACTTCACTCCTGCCCTCTCAAACCCTATTTATTTATGTTTTTATACTGGGAATCAAACTCAGAACCTTGCACTTGCCAGGCAGGCGCTTAGGCTGCTGAGTTATATGCCCAGCCCTGGAAGCCTACTCTCTACAGTCAACCTCTTCCAGTATTTTTGTCTGCTTCTTTGTAGAATCCTTTTGTGTCCACAAGGAAGAGCGGGAGCGGCTCCAGTAGAACAGAACAGCTGCGCTCACCACGGCCCATCAGACAGTGCCAGGGAAAGGAACTTCAACAAGTCCCAAGTAGAGAACCAGCTCCTCTGCCAGTACTTGCTGATGCAGAAACAGAAGTAAAGTGACACAAATAGCCACACATGGGCTGAGCGTCTTTCCTCCTCTGCGCCCCTCTGAAGTGATGTTTCTGCCTTGGAGCCAGCTGATGATGAACCGAGACTCAGCCAAATAAACTTGTGGGTGTCAGGTATTTTGCCCAGCAGCAGGAAACCTGACTGGTGTACCTCCCAGAGACACTGGAGTTGCTGTGGCTAAGCTACTAAAAGCAACCTAGGGACCCATGGTGATGTATGCAAGCTGCTCTGTGTGACCTACACCGATGAACTCAGGCCCAGGACCTCAGAAGGAAGTAGATTCTGGGAAGTGTAATTCCAGTTTACAGTACAATGCATACAGAGACAAAGTAAGAGTGAAACAACGCAGAACAGCACAACACAACACAACAAAAACAAGATCCGTGAAAGAGCAACAATGAGAAAAGAAGGAAGTAAATTCAAGATATTTATTTGGCCCAAGTATTTTAAAGTGGTATCTACATAAACTTGCAGAATATTCGAATGCCCCTCTAAACCTTGCTTAATGCACAGTAGCCATAAATGGACAGTTGGATCCCTGGTAGACAGACCATCGCACAGTAGGTATGGGAAAAAGGAAATGAGTCAAGCATGGTGGCACACACTCATAACTTGAGCACTGTGGCAGGTGGAGGCAAAAGGATCGCAAGTCTGATCCCTGCTTGGACAACTTAGGGTCTTAGGAAAACCTACCTCCTCAAAATATTTTTTTTTTAAGGCTGGAAACTAGCTCACTGTAAAGGCCTTGGATTTAATCCCTAGTAAAACACACACACACACATACATGTTAGAAAAATAAAAATACTGTGACAGACATATAAATCAATGGAATATTTATACATTTTAAGCACAAATCTCTAGTAGAATGGAACAAAAAGAAAAGAAGAGAAAAATAAGAGAAGAAAATGAAATATTCACATAAAGCTAATTATAAAACAATAGAATTTCTGTAGATTAAACGAAGAAAATGAAGAGAAGGAAAAAGAGGAACAAGCGGCCACACTGATGTTTATGGCTGTCCTCTGCATAGACAGGGACATTTGATTATAAGAAATCAAATAAATGATAGGAAAAGAGAATATTTCTCCATTACCATAACCTTATAAAAATTGAGAGTTTTTTACCCAAGCCAAAAGATACTCATGTAGTCTAGATATTTCCCATCAAGTAAACAAAATCCATAAAACTATTGAGAAGTCATATTCATGATACGTTGGCCTTGGTCACAGCAGACGAGGCTACAGTGATGAGCAGATGTGAAGGAAAAGCTAAGGACAAATCGCCCGCTGAGTGATGTGCAGGGTTCCTTGTGGAAGCCCACTAGGGCCCTTTGCTCTTGACCTGAGTATCATACAAACCACGTCTTTTCACTGGATTTAGGATTCCTGTACCTGTTGAATTCTGAGTATTTCAAAGTAAGTACTTCGTTTTCATTGCAGTCGCATTAGAATATATTCTTTTAAGGTGCATTCTTTCAGGCTAACTTCCCCATTTGTATCCTGTAGCTCCTGGGAACCCCATCACTGTACCCAGTTAACCAGGTCTCTCTCCGTTCTCCAAGCAAATGAAAACAGCCTTATCTCAGGAACTGATTCCTAGTTTCATGATTAAAATTTTATATCAACTCTTGATGCTAACAGTTGCAGTGGTACCTCGGTTTATAAACTTAATGTGTTCTATAATTTAGGAAAAGATAGCCATAGTTATATCTGGCAGCCAGTGAAGCACTTGCAAACAAACAAACAAAAAATTTGTCACATGCTTCTGTTTGCAAACCAAACTGTTTACAAACAAAAATATTCATGAACCCAAGTACTACTGTACATGTCAAAATTTAGACAATATTTTATAAACTTCATGTCTAGGTATATATTGTGACATATGTTAATGATTAATAAATACTGGCCCCTTCATCAATGGACAATAATATATCAATGGAACTGGGAATGAAGAATAAGCATATTTAGTTTCTCATAAATTAAACTCATCCAACTTAAAGATTCTGAAATCATCTTTCTTAATTTTCTTCTCAGTTGTTTTTATTTTGTGAAATGATACAAGTAATAGGTGGCTGTTCCATTAAGAGGACTTCATTTGACCAAATGAAGTTTTTACTGCTAAGAAAGAAAAGTAAATTAGCCACCGTTATCATTCTGAAAACACTGAATTAAAATCCCTAGTGATGATTGATCCAACTCACCATGACAGAAAAAGCCATTTCTTCAAGTTGCAATATTGAATGTGTTTCTTTCCAATGCCATATAAATTAAGTCTACATAAAAATCAAAGTATGCCATGGGATTTTAATGGGGTTTCTAGTTTTTTAGCTTAAAATAAAAACTATAAAATTTCTGTCTGAAATCACAAGCTTGAATTTGTGTCATGAGTTACATGTATGGAAGTCAGAGAGTGCCATGTAGAAATCCAGCTGTCAGGAGCTAATTCTGCTTTTCAGTCTGAAGAGCAGAATTATTGAATTATTGAAACAATAATGGCATGGGATTCCTGGCTTGTTTTGGGGTACTAGAAAGTCTCTCCTATTCCAGGATGTTCACAGTGTTGATCAATTTATTTGAGATATTTTTTTTCAAAAGTATTCATAATTCTTAGCAGTGTATCTATTTCATGACAAGCATATCATAAACATTACTTCAATGAATATATAAAGTTGTGACAAGTGTTAATACACCAGTTAGACAGCTGATGGGAGAAAAAGTAAGAATGGGTTTTCAGCAGTGTAATGATGAAATTGTAGGGTTGTTTCTCTGTGTAGATAGGAGTATACGGCATTATTTATTCACAACTAATAGTTATTGGTATAATTAAATAACCAGAAGACATCACAGCATATAGTATAGTTCCTCCATATAATGTATTTGGTCCCTGCATCTTTTCAACCTATTGGAATTCTTTTAAGAATTCCAGTTTTCCAGCAATGCTTTCCCAAGCCCACAGTTTTTGCTCACACATGTTATAAATACTTTTAATGTCAAGCTCTAATCCTGAGCTAGATGACAATTTTTCTTCTCTAATCATGAGTCAGATGGAGACATTTCACACGCCTGTGAAGCAGCAGTGGGTGTCCAAGCTGTTTAGCTTACTGATCCTTTGGCATTTATCTTCTTATGGAAATTTTGAAAAGCATCAAAAGTGCCGAAAAAGCTGACCTTTAGGTCTAGCATGGTGATCTGTAACCCCAGATCTGACAATCATTCGTGGGAAAGATTATAGGATGAATTGCTGGAGGCTTTAAAAAGATTCAGGACTTGATGAGGCCTTAAACCTTTTTCCTGGTTTCATGATGAGAAAGACAAGAGGGTACTTTTCCAGAGGAAATTTCACAGCACCCCTGAAGTGCCAGCACTTTAATTAGAATAATATTTCAAGTGTCACTAGATGAGGCTACTAAATAAAGCCCAAGGATGAGCTGGTGGAGGTGAGAAAGTCCTTGGAGGCTCTTTAAGCTCTGTGAAGAATAGACAAATGTATACCATGTATCATGAAAAGAACAGCAGTTAAATATAATTGATTCCTCCAGAAGGCAGTACGATCAAGCGTCCTCTTATTTTCCTCACTAATGGACTTGTGCTTTGTTTCCAACAGTGAGGTTGACAGTGTGTTACATTCCTTCCTAGACTGTGGAATGTTCAGCTTCTTTCTTTTTCCCATGACCACTCTCTCTACTGTGCAGCTGAATTTAGATCGAGCCCAGAGGCAGGGAAAAAATATGGTGATTGCTGTGTCTAGAATATGCTTCCCTGTTTCCTCTCTGCTCCTTTGCCACACTATATCATGCGCATTCTTTGGGACTTGACTTAAATCTCATCCACCATTGTCTCATGGTCCGGAAACACTGTAGTTGTCCTACCTCAAAACACCACAACTACTTGGACCTCTACATGTCCTACCATTTGATGCATTGTGCCTCTCTATTTCCAAGTTTCTTCCAGGAAGGTATAAGCTTCTATATTGCTGTAGATAAAAGCTTAAACTTCTATGTTATTAGCTTTGCAGGTAGCTCTGTGACCTTGGGAAGGTTATTTAACCTCTCTGTCATCTGCTGAATAGAAATGATAAGTGTTTGTTTTGTAGCTTTGCCATGATGAAAGAATTGGCTATGCATGTGAAGAATTTAAAGTGGTGGTTGGTTGCATAAAGGGACCAAAATGCTTTTTACTATTGCTACAATTATCATGTTTAGTATGTAGTTCACAGGGAAGATTGGAAAGTATTTATTCCTATTAAATAACCATACAGCACTGTTATTTTTAGAAGAAAGTCATTTCTTTAAATTAAAAACTGAATTAAAAGCAAAAACAAAAAAACAAAACAAAAAAAAACCTTTCCATTCTGTTCTAGTAAATGTAAAATAGATCTTATCTTCATAGAAAGAGGATATTCTTGTCAATACATTAATTCACCTTACTTTAACCTCAGTGCAAAGAAGACCAACATCAGAAAAACTTGTGAAAAAGAACCCTGGTGGCAGAGGTCATAAAACTGAATCTCTCTATTTGTTTTAAATTACTCATGTTTTCTAAAATATCAATATGCCCACAATCAGGAATATGTGTCACATTTTTGCATTTAACAATTTAGAGTTTCCATACTTTGCTTTTGGCCTGTGAATGAATTATGTCTTTTTCTTATAAGAATCTGCCTGCCCATGATGGGCAAAAAAGATCCAGGAGTTGGGATTTACCACATTAAAAGCTATTGGTAAGTTAGTGACTACTTTCCTAGTTTGGATACAGCTGTGCAAGGGTCAGTCAAATCTCTTTAGGGATAGGGAATTGTTTCCTAGAAAAAAACAAACAAAGGAAAATAAGTTTTTTACTTTGGTCAGAATTTTTGATTTCCTCTTGGATACTACATGCTGACTGAAGTGAAGCATCTGGCTTCCCAAGCCAGGTTGATAATGGAAATTATTGTATGCTGTACAGTATTTCCATACTATCCTACAATGTGCAGTGTTTCAGTAGTAGCCAGTTCCTTTCTGTTGGCACCTTTCAGTCTGGATAAAGAGAAACTGACTGAGAATTACAACGTGAGTCTTTCTAAATTGCTTCGAAGGTGACACAGTCAGGCTCTCAAAATAGCGGTAACTTGTTAAGAAAGATATATTGTTCACTCTCATAGTGTTCCATTTTGAAAGAGCCACAGAAGAAACTTCCTCCTCTCATAATCTCGGGAACAACTGGGCTTCTCTTGAGCAGGTTAATTGTAAGGACATTGTGGAAACATCCGTTCCTTTTTTTTTTTTTTTTTTTCCGGTACCGGGGATCGAACTCAGGGCCTTAGTGCTTAGCGGGCAAGCACTTACACCACTGAGCTATACCTCCAGCCCTGTAAGGACATTGTGAATCATGGAATTGATTTGGTGCTTTCTGAAAGTGATTAAATCTGATCTTACTGAGAACTAATAGTAAGGACACCGGACTTTTAGTCTCATTCTTGGCCATCTTCTGGATCTCTGTGCCTTTATTTACCTCATCTACTTCAAATTTAGGGTGTTTGGCCATATTTATGTGTCCCTAGAAACTACTTCAAGTTCCTTTTTTTAATAAGCCAAGGCATGCATTATTAAAGTGTTTTCACATATTCTATTCCATTTGATTCTTATGTAAGTTCTGTGCAAAAGGACATATTTTCTGGCCCAATTTGAACTATCCTGCTATATTTCTCACTACTTATCCAAAAACTGTCCCACTTCTTTCTTTCAAAGTCTGAGGCTGACAGAGAACTGTGTTTGGGATTCTGTGCTCTGTAATTCTGGGTCCTGATTTGTATAATAGATCCCAAATGCAGCAGACAGCCTCGCGTTCATGCCAGGAGCGGGCAAGTCTTTCCAGCCCTGATTAATTTCTGTGCCTAACAGCCATGTGTTCACTGTGGATGATAAGCTTGTTGCGCAAACACAAGTGAACCACACTGAGGAAGTCTGGCATTAGTTCTACCCAAATCCCAGGGAGAAGGATATTTGCCAAAAGAGAGGAAAAACAATCCTGCCAATTTAGGCATGAATGAAACGCTTTATCTGTAGACTTTCCCATACTAACAGGAGAAAACATACGTTTCTAAAGCTGCTTCAACCGGGCTGGGGATATAGCTCAGTGGAATAAGCGCCTACCTAGCAAGCGCAGGGTCCTGAGTTCGATCCCCAGTACTGCCAAAAAAAAAAAAAAAAAGGCTAAAGCTGCTTCAACCAAGTAAGTTAGACTGAAGGATTCTGGATTCTAGGCTTTGGGAGTGGTCTAGACCTAGGCATCCTTAGCAGTGGATACAAGTAGATACAAATAAATTTAAAATTATTAAAAATCAAAGCATACTGATGTGTGCTTATACTAGTTCTGATCAACATACTCATCTTCAAAGAAAATAGGAGCACTGTTTTGTGGTATATCACGTCTACAGTCCTGAAAGCCTGAAAATGTTCAGATCAACTCCTCCTCCTCCTCCAAACACAAACAAAAAAAAGTAGCTTAAAAAAATCTAACAAGAAGAAAAGGAAAAAAGAAAATCTGTGGCCACAGAAACTGTGTCAGGATGAACTGGATCATCCCGAGTCACACCCTGTTTTACTTTTCCTTCTTGTTTTAACATAAGAGAATATCACACCATTTTATTTTCTGAAAAGAAAATTTTCTAGAAATGTTTGTGGAAGAGAAGGGTGCCATGAGGCCATGTGTGTGCAAGTACACAGAGTAGCTGGAAGGAAATCTAGGATCTTTGCCTGGGTCCCCCCTTCCCAGTACAGAAGGTCCCCCTGCTGCATCACTGACAGATGGCCCAGAGCCTCTGCTGGGAAATCCCAGCCCTGAGAAACGCAGCACCCCCACAGCCTGTTCCCGGAGTGGAGGAGGTGTGCTCTACCCTACAGGCATTGTGACTAAGCTACTTTTTATCCTTGCTCTGTGGGATAGCTAAGGACGGGCACATCCTTCCTAGCACACAACAATCCTTTTTTTTTAGGTCAGTGAGAAGGCCCTACTTTTTTTTTTTTTTTTTTTTTTTGGTGCCGAGAATTGAACTTAGGACCTTCCACTTGCCAGGCAGGTGCTGTGCCGCTGAGCTATATCCCCAACCCTACTTTTCTTTTTTTTTAGAATTAAATTTATTGGTACAATTTAGATGTGCATGTTGATCACATTCATTAGAGGGAATTTGTACCTGTACGTGATAGATCTTAGTTCCTCCTTTTTTCCCATTCCCCTCCCCTCTCTTCAACCCCTTTTCCCCTCCTTATTTACAAAGCTTTGTTTCCATTTTATCCTTTTTCTACATAGCAATCCTGTAAGCACTTGGGAGAGTTTTAATATGTGTCTGTGTGTGGTCCTAAGATAGGCTCACACGTTTGCCTCATTGGTTCTGTGTGTGGCAAGGGCCCTCACAAACCTTTTAGTTCTTCTCCTCTGAATGGAATGATCTCAAGCTCATTGTCCTTAAAATGCAGCTCTGCAGATGGAAATTGATTAGTTTAGGATTCACAAAAATGATGCTTCCTATGACAAAGCTCTACGATATTTCTTTGTACCCAGTCAAGGACTGCCTGACTATTAACAGCGGCATCAATATTGTTTGTGTCGGTGAGAAGTAGAGTGACGTAAATTCTCTCAAATGTCCAAATGTCCTCACTGAACGAGCCTTTCCACCCATAAGAGGGAGTTTATACTGAACATTGGAGGGGAGGTTCATGTGCCACATCTAATAAAGATATTTCAGAATTAAAAAGGAACAGTTGATGACTAATTATTTGATCAGTCTTGCAGGTTTTCCTGAGTAACCACTTTGAAGATATCAATACGTAACACAACAACCATTGCTAATTTCCTGTCACCTTGTTGGTAATTCAGTTTTGCTCGTGTTATTCTTGTGCCATTGTGTAAATGGACATCTGCCTTTTAATATGTTTTTGCTCTTTAATTTTAAAAATAAAATTTAGTGGAGCTGGGGATATAGCTCAGTGGAATAAGCGCCTGCCTAGCAAGCGCAGGGTCCTGAGTTCAATCCCCAGTACCGCAAAAAAAAAAAAAAAAAAAAAAAAATTTAGAGAAATGTAGGAGCACAGATGCTATTGATTAGTGGAATCAACACAGTGAAATCGAAGCTCCAGTGGTGCAACCAGTTAGCCTGCAGTGCATATATAAACACAGCGAAGCAAAATTCATTTGTTACTATTACAAAAAAAGAATTCCATCGAACCGCCCTCCCTAGATGGTTTGCTTTGGGCTGCACCTACATCACCTAAGCTTTCTTACAGATTGGCTTTCTTCTGGATGATCAGTACATGTCCCAAGTATTTTCCGGGTGGAGGTGCTGATCTACCACTCAGCTTGTTGCCCGGTACCTGTCTATACCATCACCTTTTGTACACATGACGAGTCTTGCCATCTTGTAACTTGTATCAGAGTGGTAGTTTTGATATAATTTTTCCTTCTAGTTTGGAGGTTTGTTTCTGTCATTAGCTGGAGGAATGTTTTGCTCTTTGTTTAGATGACCTGTGACAGACCTTTGGTTCCCTATGCTCTGGCTGATTTCCTCTCAACACTAGAAGCAATGAGCAGCGCGGTGCCCTTCAGGACATGAGCAGTTGTTTTCTTCACCTGTGGTATCAATAGTCACCTATAACTATGTCTATAACCAGGAGAACGGGGAAAGCAGTAGGAAGCCTTCTTCTCTTTCTTACTGTTTTTCTCAACTTGCTCCAAAACATTCCTTTTTCCTATCCTTAGCAACTCCATTGCTAGCTCCATAGAATTCCCTGCCATTTTCAATTAATGAACACTCAGGCTAAAGCAACTTTCATACTTCAATTTAAATGCCATCTCCTCTCCCACCAGTGTTGGACGAACCTCACCCTTAGAGACTTGGAGTGGACAGGTGCTTCTTTCCCTTCCCTATTTCTTAGGAGAAAAGGGACAGAAAGGTGGGGTGAAGGGTTTTGATCGTGCTTAATTAAACTCCTGTATCAGTGCTTCATTCCTGAATTAAGGACTGTGATCCATGAGTGGAAATGGTGATAAGGCTTGTATAATTTCCTATCATTGTAGCGCTTTTCCTAACGTTGCCACTGGGGCTCCTGGGTTGCTAAATAGTTCACAGAACAATGCACAGCTCACTCACATCATGTGGGAAATCACTATCCAGCTGGAGGTACCATTCCATGGTGTTATCCGATTTGCCACCACTGGCAGGATGTCCAAGGCTTTTGTGGCCTTTGGCATTCCCTTACCTGATAGGCAGTCTTCTTGGTTGGGATCAGAGTATGCAAGTTACTGTCCTTTCAGCCACCCAAATAAGCTGCGAGCCAGCAAGCAGGCTCCCAGCACTGCTTCTTCTCCTCCCACAGTCACTGACCTTCAGTTTTCTTTTGGGTCTGGCTTCTAAGTCAGGTCAGCAAATGTGTTGCCTAGTACCTGTCTATAGCATTACCTTTTGGCAGATATGACCATTCTTGCAATCGAGTAACTTGTATCAAAGAGTGGTAGTTTTGAAATAATTTTTCCTTCTAGTTTGGAGGCTTGTTTCTGTCATTGGCTGGAGGAATGTTTTGCTCCTTGTTTAGATGACCTGTGACAGAGCTTTGGTTACCTACACTCTGGCTGATTCCCTCTCAACACCAGAAGCAATGAGCAGCACGGTGCCCTTCAGGATGTAAAGCGTCATTGGTCAACTCTTACATATGCATGAGCTGCCATGCCTTGACCTCCGTGTCCTCCCTCTGCGTGGATCCTTCCTAGAATGAAGCATCCATGATGCGCATATAGGGGCTGGTTGCTGATATTCTGCCATTCAGCAAGCTATCACGTGCTTCTAGCTAGTCAACATGCATTTTTTCTCCTCTAAAAAAATTGTAACCTATCAGTGAGATGGTAAATTCCCATCATAGTGAATGATTATCTTCAACCAAACCCCATGATTTTGAAACACATTTATCTTTGAGGAAAATTATCTTGAAGTAATTCAGAAATCACTGACATTTAGACAGAACAATTTACTCTTAAATTCCTTTTTCTCTTATATCATGAACTTCTTTTTAATCTTTTTGTGTGTTTTAATGTTTTACTCAACCTAATGCATTGTTCTAACAGCATGACAAAATTAATTTTATGTCTTTTGCCTTTAAAGAAATCACTGAAAAGCAATGAATTTGAGCCCTGGGCTACCTTTTATTAAAACTACCTGGCAAATTTAAACAGAATACCTATGGATACCACAGTACTGGCACTAGAGGTAGAATTTGCTAATTTATAAACACTGAGAGGAAAATTTAGATTTAAACTGGATGGAGAGGCGCAGGCCTATAATCCCAGCACTTGAGAGGCTGAGGCAGGAGGACAGTGCAATTTCGAGGACAGCCTAAACTACATAGGGAAACCTTGTCCCAACAACCCTCTCCCACCAAATAACATAGATTTTTTTAAATAGGAAAATTTAAGTTTAACAAATATTTAACCTAAAGTAATCAGATTATTTTCTTTCTTAGAAGATTTTATTTGCAGGTCAGTTGTAGAGTTGAATATTATTCATTTTGGCAAAGCTAGTACAGGACAAATAATTATGTAGAGGTATCACTTCATTTATGGGAAGAGTTCATTCTCTTGTCTAAGTGAAATGAATGCTAACCAAGAAAGCTCTGCATTCCACATGAGAAAGGAGTTCTTCATTCTTTTTCTGAACACTAAATATCTTGCATATCTCTAAGCATCTTTCTTTACATTTCCTTCCTCACTGATCTGCAGTGGGTAAACTGGAAGCCAGGCTGTTTCTTTTCTAAGTTGATAAGAATATAGAAGATTGAAAAGTGATATTTCTGATAAATTGAATAACAAAGAGAAATTCATGAATTCTCCAGAAAGGCCTAGATTTTTATCGATAAGTGACAGGTCAGTGATTCTTCAGGTCAGCCCTCTTTATCAGAATTGGGCAGCTAGGGAAACCTCCTCTCTAAGTCAGCTGCCACTCTCAGAGTTGATGTGAAGAACCTGTCAGTTCTATATATCGAGTCATATTACAAAAAGAAGCTTATGTTTTAGCAGTGAGAGTCTGGAGTGTAGAGCCACATACACCTCACATGTAATCCTGAGCAGACATGGAGGGAACATATGTAGGGTTTGATCACCTCCTTGGACTGCAGGCTTGATTTCCTAAGAGATGCTTATGAGACAAGCCTTGCTCCCAAGCACTGTTCGGTGAAGCTGTCCAGAAGGCTTGGGTGATGACTGCAAGGATCCATACACCCTACTCCTGTGACTCGAGAACCGACACCCTGAACCTGGAATCCAGGATCCTTCCCTGGTCCTTTTTATTTTTTCTTTGTACAGCCATTTGATATAGTTTATGTTATTATGAATCTGGAAATTAACAATTTGAGAAGTTTATAAAGTAAAATGTTACAGTAAGCCAAGTTAATTTATTATAGAAGAAGATATGTTAAAATAACTTCAGTGTAGCTAAGCACATAGTATTTATAAAAGGCACACACGGTAGCATACAGTGATATCCCAGTCTCCTCATTTCCTCACCACTTCTGCACTGATCCATCCCCAGCAACTTCCAGTCCTGCACGCTTCAGAGCTGGCACATGGCCTGTACTGGTGCTCAGTTTGTTAAACCTCTACACCTCATTTTAACGGTTAGGCAAGAGATGCTAAATAGTATTTAAATGAGCAAATACTTCCCTCTGTTACACTTGCCTGTGGTAGCCAGCAGAGTAACATGCTCTACTGGATAACTTGGTAGCCCAGGAACAGGACGTTGGACCCTGAAGCCCATGTGCCTTGCAGGCCATACTGCTCAGGTTTGTGGAAGTGCCCCAGTGATGCCTACACAACAACACAGTTTCGAAATGTGTACCGTTGTCTAACAATACATGATCATAGCTATCAAAACATCAAGTCATATGCTATGCACACATACAATTTTTACTGATCCATTAAAAAAAACACTCCTCAGACAGTGAGCTCTATAGAGTTTACCGAACATTTCACAAGTCAGGGGAAATATTTACTTTATACAAAATTAACCCTCCCATCAGCCTTCTGTACCTCTTTGCCACAGTGACACCACTCTGAGTGCTTCTCAATTTCTCTGACACTTTCCCAGTATTCCGAGCGCTTGCTCTTCCTCACTCCTCAAACTTTGTAGGCATTTCTAATTTCATTCTCCTCTGTAAAGCAGAACAATTTAACTGTAGCCTAATTCCCACTTTGGGGTCCCATTCCAACTTTATGAGGGCCCTGATTAAAGTAAACATGGGCTGGAGTATGGCTCAGTGGTACAGTGCCTGCCTAGCAAGTGCAAAGTCCCAGCACTGCAAAACCAAGCAGCCAATCACACAAGTATAAAGAACGAGATTTCTGTAGCATCTATGACTTACATGATAGCAAATTTCAAAACGTGGGTGGAATGGAGCAGGGATGGTGGCAGAGGCACATAACCATGTTGCTCTTGTCATATATTGCCACAAAATCAACAATTTGCTGAGTTCTCCTGAGTTGACTATGCCCAGCATGCCTGCCCCACTCTCATACGCAGTTGCACTCAGGTCTGGCTGGGACCAGAGCTGCTATAGACTTGACTGGGCTGAATTTCACCCATGAATCTGGTGTCTTGGTCCTTGTCTGTACACCTCTTGTTCCTCAGAGTAGCTGGACTCTTCGCGTGAAGGCTGAGAGCTCCAAGGGCTCTGCTGAGAGAACATGCTCTGTGGCAGAAGCTGCGAGACCTTGGGTGTCACGGGACTTCATTTTCATTGTATCCTTGTGCCTCTGTCCTTCTTAACAGCACAGAACTAAAAAGTCTCCAGAATGAAACTCCTAACCCATGTGTACCTCCATACCCACCTGGAATGGCTCCGGAAAGGGCTTCAGTGGTTTCTGTAACAATGTACGAAGCACAGGAGTCATATGTTCCTTTAACCCTGGGCTTCATACTTCCAGTTAGGCCATGTCCCAGGTTCATGACCTGGGAAGAATGAAGGCTAATCCTGATGCCACTCCCTCTTTTTTTTGTAAAATTTTCATGCTTTGAAATCATGGGTTTAAAAACAAAACAAAGTAATAGGAATTAACAGTGGTTGTTATATCACATATTGTTAACTTCTCCTAGGTTGCTCAGATTAACAGGTATATGAATATAAGATTGTTCAAACCATTAAAGAGGATAAAACAATAATTATTTTAAAGGGAAATCAGCAGTCATTTAATACTATTTGCTGAAATCCTCAGCTGCAGAATCCTATCTATGGTATTTACTTGTGAAAGTAAATACCAAAATACAAAGCAAGACGAGTAAACTAAATTTAGTTTTTATGAGTCA
Source organism: Dinomys branickii (assembly GCA_004027595.1). Lineage (NCBI taxonomy): Eukaryota > Metazoa > Chordata > Mammalia > Rodentia > Dinomyidae > Dinomys > Dinomys branickii. Next base: position 15,259 of record PVLD010027821.1, read on the forward strand.
GAAATCAAAATCTGTAACATTTAGAGGCCATGAACCACTCCTCACACATTTCTCCAGAATTCTTTCTTTATTAGAAATGTACAAACTACACAATAAAGTGATATTTTTCTTATGCCTGGAAGCAAATAGAACTCTTCTAATTTTTTTTTAAGTTTCTTGTTCAAATCTGCAAGTAACATATCTGAAGAAAATCACAGTGATTTTAAAATTTTTCATCAAGAAGAAAAGGGACAAAAATATTTTCAATATCTTTGATATCCTCTTACCTGTTTGCATACAACTGCCTATTTTATTGTATGAATAAAGTTATGCAAAGGGGGCATAATAACTGTAGTATGAAAAGGATTCTTTTTTGGCCAAAGAATCTCCTGGAGGTAAAGGTTGTTTTAATCTCATCTTTAGACTGATTTATAAACAGATCACAATTACAATTTTCTGTGGACCTCCTAAAAAATTACTTACAGAGCATTTTTCAGATGTGTAGGTTGATTCTTTAATTAGTGCTTTGGGGACAGAATACTTCCACCTAATGAATATTCAAAAATATTACATATGCCACTGTGTTAGGTAGAAAAACCTTAGTGTCTGTGTATGCACTGTCTGAGTGCCTCTTGCAGCAGATGGAAGGAAGTGTAAGGCCCTCCAGCTCTGTGTTCCTTTCCTGCACAGTTGGGAAAGTAATCACCACATATATTACCTAGCAGTTCCCGAGGAGTCCTAACTGAGCTGGGGAACTTGTTGCAATCTATAGAAAACAGAAGTAGGCACTGAAATTGAGACACAGCTAGGATGCTGCCGTTTTCTAAAGCCAAGATAGAAAGGAGGTAGGGATAACAAGGGCGCTATGTGAGTATTCTGCACGTATCCAGTCAGGACTTTTGTACCCCAGTAACATAGGAAAACATTATGATTTGGAATTTTGAGAATCCCACAGGTCTGCAGTGCCCTCACCACCTCAGGGTTCTGCATGGCTCACGCACATTTCAGTGTTCTTGGGCTCCTCTCTGAAGCTTGGCTCTTTGCCCAGGAGAAAGAGCATCTCTGTGACATGCTGTTCCTATCTTTCCTTGGAAACTCACAAATCTAAGAGTCGGCTGGCACAGGGACATAAATTTCAGGGAAATAGAGCAGTTTGAGGTCATGAAGTAACAGAATAAGGCACAACTTTATAATCACCATACTAGAACCTGGCAGAAGGTGAAGGAAAGGCGGCAATGTTAGAAAAGTGAAGGGTTCTAGAGAAATTGTGAATTACTCACAAGAACTGTAACCCAGCCTGTTTTCCTGAGTGGAGTCAAGTATATGCTTGTGGGAGAGGAACGAAAGGAAAGCATCGTACAGCATTAGTCTATTTGAGCTGCTAGTGCTACAAATGGGAAGCTTGATCAATAGAAATTTGTTGTATCCCAGTTCTGGAGGCTGGAAATCCAAGATCGGCATGTGAACATGGTCAGGGCCTGGTGAGAGCACCCTTCCTGGTCACAGATGGCTGTCTTCTTTCTCTGTGCTGTGTTCTCAGGAGCCTTCCTTTGCTGCACGTATGTGGGAGGGTTGGATGGAGAGAGAGACCTTATTCTCTTGGCCACCTGTCTTACTGCTTTGGAGCCCTTACTTAGATCCATGACCTTGCTTGTTCTTAATGGTCTTCTGAAGAATCTGTAAAAATATCAGATGTGTGACACTCATAGGAAAACCGATGCACCAGGAATACACAATGCGCAGTAAAATAACCCAGACACAGAAACTTAAATACCATACGGTGTTCCTCATTTTAGTCAGGCAAAGTACAAAGGGAATAATAAAGAGTGGATTGAAAAGGGCAAGGGGACGGGTGTCTTGCAAAGGGGATCCAAGAGATCAGGGATGGTTGATGAGGGGAAGGGAAATGGAAAGAAATAGAATAAAGATCTACCATGGGCAGGAACCTCACAACCGCAATGAGTGTAAACAGTACATGCCATTAACATGAGCTGAGATTAATAATATCAGGGGGGTGAAAATGGGGAAAGGGGATAACAGGAGGAGGATGGGAGCAAGAGGGGAGGTGATTAAAAAAGACACAAAGTGTAATGTGTACATATGTTCACTCCCCGAGATAACTGTAAGCTGCACGTACTGCACACATGTACTAATGAAAAGTAAGGAAGTATTCTATCTCCAAATACAACCACTTTGGGGAGTAAATTCTAAGCAGATGCATTTTGGAAAATCAAACCTAAGTCCATTTTAGACATGAACATTATACAATATATAAAGCAGTGGAAGAAAATTTTACCTATTCACTAGAGAATCGGGCTAAGCAAATGAAATGAATTGAATGACATAAGAAATAAGACCTGCATACTAGTAAAGGGAGTCAGTGTAAATTGGGGAACTCAGTCATCAATCGAGACTCAGAACTGATTAAAGCAAGTCCAACCAAATGTTTGGTGTGAGCAAAGCATGTGAGGACACACGCACGCTGATAGCTGAAGAGGACAGCTGAATGAAGCAAATATCAACCAGAAGAAACCTGAGGCAGCAATATGAACTTCTGAAAAAAACAGTTTATGTCAATAAATAACAAAGAAGCACATTGCATACTAGTACAAAGAGCAATCAGAAAATTATTATGTTCATTAAAATACATATTCACCTATCCACTTATCAACACAGGCTCAAAATATATAAGCAGAAACTAAGCCACCTACAAAGGCAGTCTTTTAAAAAGTTTTGTTATGACAGACTAATATTCCTATAAAATTGCTCAACTTCTACTGGTAGTGCAGTTTACTTTTCAGGTGCCTTTTCAAAAACATTCTTGGGGCTGGGGATATAGCTCAGTGGCATAAGCACACTTGCCTGGAAAGTGCAAGGTCCTGAGTTCGATTCCCAGCACTGAAAAAAACAAACAAAAATTCTTGAAATTGTGCTGCTCTATAATTCCTGGAGTCTACATTACCTGATGGCTATGACATGTCCATCTGATTTACACTGGACTCATTTTGCTGATATTTTTGTTAGAATATGAGCACCCATATTTGGAAATAACTTTTTTCTGAGAAATCATTATGTAACACTTTTAGCAAGTTTTAATTAAAAAATGTGACACTCCCATAAATAACCTAATAAAATCAGCCATTTTTTCTATGGTCTACTTTTATTAGAATTCTCATTGGTTATCTGAGATTTGCCTATGGAATATTTCCTTTGCAATTCCTTCCTTGATAGAAGCTGCATTTTACCTGTAAAGCTTTTTTGTTATCAGTATTCTTTTGTTTTCTTGCTTTGAGTCAGTTTTAGGAGCACAGTTTGCAAAGAAAGTATTTTTCTTTTGGTTTTCAAATGATTTCTCAGCACATTGCACATGGCATCCCTTTACACTGCTTTAATTTCTTCCGTATTTCATATTGGTCCGCATCTTCTTTGTACCCAATACTGAATATTTTCATTCTTTCCCTTGTTTCCTTCCTCTCTGCCGTTGGTCCTTTCTTCCATATCTTCCTTTCTCTTTCTTGATGCTTCTCTCTGTCTTTCCCTTCCTTCTTATTGAACTATGCTGGGACTTCATAAAGAAAGAGACTTGGAAAGATCCCTGCCTGGGTTGGAGGAGCCTGGATTCAGCTGTTTCTCCTCCAAGGTCTTGTCCGCCAGGGAGTCACAGGGGTCGGGCACAGATGAATCTATTCTGAGTACAGTTGAGCATTTCAGTTCTCAGGGCTTATGGACTCTAGACAGGCTCAAAGTTACAGACATACTTTATCTTTCTTGCTTAACAGTGTTCAGGTTGACTTTATTTTGCTTAAGTTTTAAAGAACATACGTGAACATAAAGTATCCTCAGCAAGGAAAGAAATGCTGAGTCTGTTGTCATTGTGAATGCTTGTAGCCATCTTTCAGTGGGTTCTTGATTTTATCATTATTTTTTCCACGCAGACTGAGGCATGAGAAAAGAGCGTACCTGTGAGCATCTTTCTGGGTTGTGCCACATGAAAAGCTCTGTGGCAGTGCAGAACATTCTTGCTTAGCCTGACTGGTTTGCACTGACCCCAAGTGCTGTGGAGGGCTGTCTGTTCCCCAAGCTCTCCACTGTTGTGCCCCTGGTCAGAGAGCTTTCTCTGGTTAGATTCCTGCAAGTCTGATGATCAATAAGAAAACACAAAAATATTGACTAGGAGTAAAAAGAAAAGAGACATAGCCACAGATACAAAAAGTCATTGTATAGATTTAGTTGTACAGCTCCACACATCAACGGGGAGCTCCAAGTTGGGGGCCGGCAGGAGCAGCGGCCACGCCAGCTTTGACTAGATCAGAGTCTAAGAGAGATGGAGGTTTTAAAAATAATTGCACTTGCGCGCGTGGAGTGCCTGGGGCCAATGAGGGACCGCCGCACGGGACCCCTGGGTGGGTGAGCAGTTTGCGTGCTGTGACTGGATTTCTGAGTCGGGGAGGAGCTCCGCCCACAGAGGAACATCTGCACGGCCCCTCTGCCTGCAGGGACCCGTGGGCGGGGGAGCTGTTGGCCCGTCCCGACCGGATTTCTGAGCGGGGGAGGACCTCAGCCCACAGAGGAACAGCCGGACGGCCCCTTTGCCTGCACGGAACCCTGGGCCTGTGAGCTGTTTACACTCCTGGGCCAGGTCTCTGGGTAGGGAGTAGCTCGGCCCACAAAGCTGCATCTGAGCAGCCTTATGAGCGGAACTCTTAGCAGAAAGCTTAAGGGACATTCCCCCGAAGAGAAGGAGCCATTGGAGCAGACTTTGCAATGGACCTTTGCCTGGTGAACTGCCTGGGTAACTTATAGCTCAATAGTTTAAATCTGATATCCAAAAACGGGAAGACAGAAGAACAAAACGCAGTCTCAGAACTCAACCCCACCCAGAACAAGTCCTGGATGCGAGGATATAGGAGAACTAGGAGGCCACATACCTGCAAGTTCTGAAACGATTGCATCCGAAATAAAGAAACGTCTCCATCAGGCCACAGAAGAGATTAAC
>PVLD010027822.1:0-20232 GCA_004027595.1 Dinomys branickii
GGGATCGTCCCCGGCTCCCAGCGTCTGGGACTTTTCCACGTCTCGCCCCGGCAGCCTGGTCCGCCCTACCACATCTCCCCCGGCATCTCAGAGAAATACGCCCAGTTTAAACTTCCCAGCTGAGGTCCCGGTATTCACGCTCGCCAAGTCTGTCTCGAGCTGGTGGTGTTTATCAAAGAGGCTCGCTCCCTTGCTGCTCTCCTGGTCGCCATCTTCCCCCAGTTCTGTGGTTGTATATTTTTAAAAATTAAACCTTTCTCAAAAATTTTCCAAAAAGAGAACTTTTTTTTTTTGGTTTTAGGAATCGAACTCAGGACCTTGCACTTGCTAGGCACTGTGCCACTAAGCTATATCCCAGGCCCCCAAAAGAACACTATAAACTACTTTAAAATTAATTTCATTTGACTCAAACAGAAGAATTTGGGTATGCTCACTAAATGAAGCAGGCATACTGAGTGTAAGTGAGGAGAAGTAAACGTGCTCCCTTAGACATGTGAATGTACAGCACTGAGTTTTCTTTTTCAGAGGTGGATGCTAGTTTACTCTGAATTGGTATAAATGGTTCAACATCGCTAAGCCAGCCATTTACAAAGTAAAACACTATAGGGGCTGAGGAGTCTTCTCAATGGAAAGGGAAGGTATTAATTTTTGCTTTAACTTCCAGATTCAAAGGAAACAAATTCATGACTAGATGCCCTTTCACTGTGCAGACCATGTCTGGTTTATAATTCATTTAATCTACAGCACAATAAGAGGTTGAAAGTTCCAAGCTCTCAAGTTCAGAATGTGCTATTTGGAAGGGCCATATTGTTTAAAAGAATAAAGGGGAAAAAAACTAACTTCTGTAATCACGATGTACCTGGGATGATTACATGCTCATTTGAAAAAGATGTTCTGTGACGTAGTTTATGACAAAACATTCATTTTCCACCAATCCTAAATTGTGATTAAGAAAAGCATTCACTTATACAGCAAGCTCAGGAAATAAGTCATCCAAATGGGCAAAATTAACCCCCCTCTCCAAGCTAGGATGCTGCCTCCTGGGAAGTAAGCACTAAAGCTCTGGTCCCTGTGGAGCCTGGACTCAGAGGGGTGAGTTCTGCAGAAAAGGGTGGGATGTGATGCACACTGGTGTGATGCATGTCAGAGGACTGAATGTTTGTGCCCCACGAAATGCGAACGTTGAAACAGAATCCCCAGTGTGCTGTATTAGGAAGCAGGGGCTTTGGGAGGTTATTAGGTCATTGAGGTGGAGTCCTGGTGCGTCGGATTAGTGCCCTTCTGAAAGAGGCCCTGGAGAGCTGCCTCACCCCTGCTTCCACATGAACGTGCAGTGACAAGGCCTCGTCTGTGAACCAGGAAGTGAGTCCTCACCAGACATGGAATCCCCTGGTGCCTTGATCTTGGACTTCTCAGCATCCAGAACTGTGAGCAACGCACCTTCTTTATTTATAAGCCACCATTGTATGGTACTTTGTGACAGCAGCCTGTGCAGACTGAGAGACCTGGGGAGTGCCATCTGCAGTAAGTCTAAGTGTGGACTACCAGGTCCATGCAGCAGGCAGAAGTCCAAAGGACTGGACTCAGTGAAGAAGCCTGCTGCTGTAGTGCAGGATGGGAAGTTCCCCTATGTGTATGTGATCATAAAATCCAAGGTACGAATCAGAGAAAGAATATAGTTTTGAAAAAATTGTTTTTGGTAAAAAACAATTTCAGGCATCATCTGCTTTTTACTCTTAACATGCAAGAAAGAGGGTGACTATAAAATGAGTGTAAAAGAACAGAGCATTACATTGAAAAGTAAGTAGAATCATAAAGAGAAATAAATGAGGTATTGAAGAAATGTTTTAGAACTGAACAAAAAACATCAGATTTTCAAAATGAATTAGTAGCAGTAAAGAACAGAATCAATATTGCCATAAATTGTTACAATTATACAAAAAGTAGTCTTGAGCTATGAGGGTGCGTGCCTGTAACCCCAGCACTCAGGAGGCCGAGGGAAGAGAATCAGTGAATTCAAGGCCAATCTGAGCTATCCAGGCTAGTGAACTCAAGGCCAGCCTGGACTCCATTGTTAGAAACTGTCTCAGAAAAGCAAAGCAAACAAAACGAATAACTATAGAATGTGCTAGGAATATCCCTGAGATAGGGAAGCAGGCCTAAAAGGCCTGGGGCTTGTTCCTGTCTCTCCCAAGGAATGTAGCTTCTTGAGTTAGGGAGGGATTTTCTGGGACAGCCTGGTCAGGCTTTGTTCTCTGTCTGGTGGAAGAACAATGTCTTTCCAGACTTTGGCCTGGTGAGTCACTTTTCCCCTGAGGTGTTCAACTCAGAGAAATCTGGTTGTGGGGTCCCTCGCTTGTCTGTGCCACGAGGGAAGCGTGCACAGTCAGGACTTGGTCTGCCCTGCACCGACTAAGAGACTGGGGGACTGGCTCAGGAAGATCTGATGCTTCTCTTGTGCCTGGCTTCCTGTCTGTAAATAGTTGAGTCTGCTTGTGTCACTCATTGCACAAGTGCATTCTGTTTCACCAGACCCAAACTGGTTAATAACCAGGATGCAGCTTACCTGGTGCACAATAATATAAACCAGTGTTGGCGAACCTTTTAGAGCTTTCAGTGATAGTAAACAGCCTCCTGTGGCATGCTTGACATAGATTCATCACCACTGAAACCAATACAGTCAATCGAAAGTAAATGTTGCCCAAAATCTAAAATTGAGGAGGAGTAGGTGATAGGAAATAAAGCATGGATATATTAGATCATTTAATAGAGTGCTTAATTTGGCATGTTTTATGCTTGGAATATATGTTTTTTAACTTTTTTAAACTTTTAAGGTAAGTAATAACCAAGTTATAATTTCCTCATAAGAAAATATTTGAGAGGAAACATTTACATAATAGAACATAAAACAAAAAATTTAAAAAAGAATAGAAACACATTTTTTGTAAAAAAAAAAAAATATATATATATATATATATATATATATATATATATATAAATGGAATGAAGTCCCTTATTCAAAAAAGGCAGATATTTTCCAATAAAATAGTTTTATTGCTCATTTTTAATTTAAAAAATAGTACAAAGAAGATGTGAACATTTTCCTGATGCATGCAATCATTACAAGTTCTGATGGTCATCTCCACAAAACACAAAAATATTAACTTAGGTTTCACAACTAGGATTATATTAGGGTTAGGGTTAGAGTTAGCACACAGTTTTTAATCCTACTCTATGAATATGATATGTCTAAGTATATTTGTTGTTTTTGTTTATTATTTTCATGGTTGGGGTTCTCTGAGCTTGTGAGACCTATGGCTTGATGTATCCTGTTGATTTAAAAAAATCAAATATTTCATTTGCACAGTTCTCTCTTCCTCCTGGGAGAATTCTAATGATCTAATATCAGGTCACTTGATATTATCTCACAACACTTTAATGTTCTGCTGTTTTATTTTTATGCCTTTTCTCTTCATGTTTTAGTTTGGGTAATTTCTGTAAATACCTTTAAGTTTGTTCATTTTTTTCTCAATTCTCTCAAGTCTATTAAACTGCCTGTTGAAGGGATTTTTCATCTGAGTCACAATGACTTTCTTTTCCTTTCCTTAGTGTTTCTATTTGACTTTTTACTAGTAGTTATCATCTATGTTGAAATTTTTTTGCTGGGCGTGGTGGCGCACGCCTGTAATCCCAGCACTCGGGAGGCTGAGGCAGGAGGATCATTGCAAGTTCAAGACCAGCCTGGGCTACAAAGTGAGCTGAAGGCCAGCCTCAACTGCATAGTGAGACCCTGTCTCAAAAAGATAACAACAAACGAGAAATTATTTTCTTATGCGCACTATGTATTTTTCTCTGAGCATCTAACATACGAATTACAGTTATTTAAATTTGTCTGATAGCTCCAGTATCTAAGTTGTTTCAAGTCAGGTTATGTTGATGGTTTCATCTCTTGACTTTAGTTGTTTTTGTCTGATTTGTGAGTGTGTGTGTTTGTGTTGTAATTTTTAATGGGATGTTGGACACCGTGTGAAGAATGACTGACACTGAGATAATAGTACAGTGGTAACTCAGTTTACAAACTTAATTTGCTTTATGATTTTGGGGAAGATGGCCATGTTTATGTTTGTGCAGGGAGGATGTGTTTGTCACCCAACGTGGAGTTCGTGAACGGCAGCAAAATTTTGTCAAAGCTTTTGAGAACTGAATTATTTGTGAACAGAAGCATGCATAAACTGAGCTATTACTGTACTCATACGTGTGAATGGGCATGCCTCCTGTGCTGGGCCGTTAGGATTGGGAATGTAATATGCTGAGATGCTGCACTTAAGTAAACTTATGATTGAGGTGGGTTAGAGTTTTATCATTGCTGTGGCAGCCTTCAGTAAATTACAGATTTCCAATCCTGCAGCATTACCTGGTGCTTAGGGAGGGGCCTGGGATCCCAGGGGTGTTTCATCAACGATCCGGTTACTAGTCTTCCCTGTGTGGCCATGCCAAAGAGGGGGAGGCTCTTCCCGTGCTCCCGTCCTCTCCCCCAAGTAGTCTGCTCTTGTCTGCTGCTCGGTGCTTGCTAGTCAGGTGGTGCGAACAAGAAAGAGTATTTCTCTTCTGTCCTTGTTGAGAGTGCATCTCAGGAGCTCTTGTAGGGACAGGGCTTTCTCAGTGATCCTGCTCCTCCTCCCAGTGACACCAAAGTGCCCAGTCTGTGGTGGGCCTTAGAGGGAACCGTTCCCTGCCCCTCCCCCAGATGTAGGAGGTCCTTGTTCGTAACTCTTGTTCAGAACTCTTTCCTGTCCCCTCTCCAGGGGTAGAGGGTGCTACCTCTTTAAACTTCCCAAGCTGCTGAAGCTTCACCAGAGCCCAACATCCTAAAATTATTTTTTATATGGGAATAGAATCCAGTCAGAGTTTTGGGTCTCTTCTATAGTAGCAGCTGCTTGCATTCTCCAGGTCTGTGTGAATATGCTAGTTTTTATGTACTCCTAGGGGTTATTAATTTGTTTCCCATGGCTTGTTATAATAAATGGTACTGCAATGAAATTATAAAATTCTCTCCCAAAGGTAAGATCCGAGATGAATGTGGCAAACCTATGGCACACATCTCTTTGTATCATTAAAAGCTCTAAAAGGTTCACCATCACTGTCCCAGGCCTGTCTCGGGGTCAAATGGTACACTTATTTAAGTTTTAAATACCGATCACTAAATAGCAACTAGGAACTGTTCTTTAACATTAAATCTAACTTTTTCCCATTACAAAATTAGAAAGGTGATATGAAATCATGCTTATTGCAAAAGGTTTAAATGCAAATGTCAGTTGTGCATGTGTAGATATTTGTGTGGGTCTTTAACCATTGTCCACTTCAGCCTCGCTCCTCCCTGTCCGCCAAACACTATTGCCGTTTAGTATGTGTAGAGGCAGAGAGGAGAGCATTTCAAGCAGAAAGCAGAGAGTGAGCACAGGAAGAGAGACAGAAATGAACACGACATCCGGCAAGGACAGTAAGAGAACCAGCACTAGGGAACACAACACACAAAAGAAGGGACAAGTTGCAAATGCCGGAGGAAGTTCTGAAAGCCAGGCAGAGCTACAAGGCGACATAACTGGAAATATAGAGCAGTCCTTTATTTTCAGACAGAGGAGTGACATGATAAACCTATTGTCCTAAGATGATCCTTGCCCTCTGGGTCATCCACCCACCTTGTCTGAGCTGTGCTAGCCCTCTGTACCTGCTCTAACTGCAGACAACTCCCCATGCTCCTTGGAAAGCCAGCCTCACCTCCTGCTCACTGGACGTCACCTCACCCCACTCGGGGACAGCACACTGGACGTCACCTCACCCCACTCGGGGACAGCGCACTGGACGTCACCTCACCCCACTCGGGGACAGCGCACTAGAACATCAGGGACATGTGTCTCCTGTAGGCTCAGCATTTCTGTCCTTTCTCGGGATCACAAGGATGATCCAGAATTTTTAAAAAAAATGTTGACTTTGCTTTCATGTTAAAAAAAAAACTCTCTCGGCCCTACCCTCCTATCTAGTTACTGTTTTGCTTCTTTGCTTTACAGTAGAAGTTGTCTGAAGTATTGCAAATACCCGTGGCCTCTCATTACTCTTCTCACCTTTAAAGCCATGACAGAAGAGTTTTGCTTCCATTTCCCACCGAAACAGCTAGTACCAAGGTCACTGGTGACCTATGTATCACCAAATCCAGGCTGTTTAGTACTCGTCACCCCTGGCCTGCTCATCTGTTGCCCAAACTGAGACCTGCTCAGGGATGAATGATGTGCTAGTAACGATTAAACTGTTAAAAGGGAAACTTCCTTAGACCTAATACATCTAGTAGAGTTTATGTGAGCAATGCAAAGCAGAAATGATTTATGAATCAGACAGCTGTTAGCACCAGAGCAGGTTGTGAGAACTCCAACCAAGGATGTGATTTGACAGCACTTCCAGAATAACAGCAGTGAGGCATAGAAAACAACTTAATTGGCTACAGTTTAGTCAGCCAGTCAATGGTTACAATTTAACTACTTTACTGTTTACAGCTTTATTAGTTAATTGGCTTCAGAGCCTGCAGCAAACAACCAACCAACTTATTCACTAAGGTTAAATCTGTTGATTTGGCCAGTTGGGCCATACAAGTGTCCAGTCAAACCCAACACCTCTGTAAATGTTCCAACAGAACCAAGTCTGCTGGGGTAAATAGGTTGTCCAGGGAAAGCTCAGGTCTAGCAGCAGACTTGGAACAGCTATTCATTACTTTTTCTTTGAAACATTTCTACTCCCGGCACTGAGGACAAGTTATCTAATTTCCCTCCCACCTTGCTGGCTCATCCTTGCCAGCCTCTTTTCTCCCCTTTTTCTTCATCTGCTGGTTTTCTTTCTCTTTTTTTTATATCAGGAATCAAACCCAGGACCTTGCACTTCCAGGCAGGCACTTGTGCAGCTGAGCTATATCCCTGGCCCCTCATCTGCTGGTTTTCAGAACAGACACCCTAGGTCTCAGCCCCTGAACACTTTCTCTGTGCTGCACAGTGATCCCATCCCGTCTCAGGGCTTTAAATATTAAATGCTCCCTGCATGTTAGTGAGCCTCATATTTATATCTGGCTGACATCTCTCCCCTGGACTCCAGCATCCAGTGCCTACTCTGTGCATCTGCACGCATCTCCAATGTGTTATGTCCAACACTGTGGTGGATTGACAACTGGAGGTCAACTTATAACCCCCAGCTGAACTGAGTAAGTGTGATGCTGGGTGTAGGGTGTCCCCACCTAGGAACTGTTGCCAGCAGCATAAGAGGCAGACCTGGAGAAGAACTTAGGCTATTGGGAACTGAGGAAGGCTGTTGGGAACTGGTAGAAGCTGTAAGGAGCTGTTGATTCTGTTGGAGGAGCTCGTCATGCTGGCTTTCCGGATGAACTTGGCTGTTTTCATCCGCTGAGGAGCTCGGGACCTTGTTGGCACTAAGATAGTTTCAGTTCACTTGGGGGAGCTCTGGTTCTCACTCTGAGCATCGCTTCCTGGCTCCAGGGGAAGGTGCACTGCTCAGCCTCCTGGAGAAGCTTGCTGCATTGGCTTTCCTGACGGGAACTTAGCTGTCTTCATCACTGGAGGAGCTCGGGACTTCACTGTTGCTAAGGATGGCTGTGGTACCTTTTGGGGGAGCTTATTTTGAGTATCATTTCCTGGCCCCAGTGCAGATCCCTCAGCCTGCTAGCACAGATCCTTCATCCCACTGGCACAGATTTCCTAGATTCCACCACTGACCTTTGGGCCTTCGCAGCACAGATCCATGAAATAGGCCTGCATGAGACATTGTCCTGGGCTCTAGGTCTTCAGCTGGACTAGTGGAGGACATTACCATGGGATCCAGGCCCTCAGCTGGATTCTTTGATCCTTAATATGTGGACAGATTTCCTGCCCTCTCTTGTATGTGAGTCTTTGAGTGACTATTATAAATAATCTTATAAAATATGTGTCCTTGCTCAACGAACATTGAGCAAGTGTGGCTTCAAAGCTCCTCTCACCTCTGCTCATGGCAACTCAGTCCTCCCCATCGCCCTGGCTAACAGCCTCCAAGTCACTCTGACTCCTCACTGTCTCACAACTCTCAGCCCACATCTGCTCAATCAGCAAATCCTGTTGGCATCTGCGTCAAAACAGAAGCGGAATCCACCGCCTCTCAGCACCCACTGCCTCCACCTGCGTGAGTCACCTGCATCTGGCGCAGAGATGATTCTGAAAGCTCCCTAGCAGGCTGCCTGGCCCTTGCCTCACTGCAGCTCCCAGATCAGTGCTGCTGACCTGGAAGCCAAATCCTGTCACGTTTCGGCCAACAGCCCTGCAAAGCCAAACTGCCAACTGCACGCCACCTCATTCTGTGCACCCTCTCCAATGCTCGCCCCTCCCTCCACTCTGAGCCCTTTGCTACTCCCTAGGCGGCAACACTGTTCTCCAAATGCCCATGGGTTGTTCCTCCTTTCCCTCTCATCTTTACTCCAAAGTCCGGTGAGCCCTTCTAAGCCCTGACAGTCCGTGGAACCTTTCCTCACCTGGTGATGATGGTTGGCTTGTTATTGTTTGTGGTACTGAGGATTGAACCCAGGGCCTTCTCACTGAGCTACATCCCAGCCCATTTTTATTTCTTATTTTGAAACAGGGTCTCGCTAGTAAGCCAGGCTGGGCTCAAATATGTCCTCCTCCTTCCTCAGCCGCACAGAATGCTGGGATTACAGGCATATGCCACCCTGTCCAGCTTCATGTTTTTTTCTTAGCATTTACAGCTGACCGACAAAGTATTTGCCTTCTTTATCTTGTGCATGGGCTGTTTCCCCATCAAAGCCAGGGTTGTTGTCTGTCAATCGTCGCTGAATCCCCAGCACTAGATCAGTGCCTGACACAAACTAAATCCCGTATTTGATGAGTGAATGCCCATGCAGTTGAATATGCAGAACGGAGATGTTGCAGCTATAACAAGCTAAGGAGACAGACATCTGTCCTCTCATGGGAAATATGGTCCAGTCTTCATATGGCAGCTCCCAGAATGCCCTTCAGAGCATTAACAACACAAGAGACACCCTAAACCAAAAAGCATCAGTGATCAAGTAAGTTTGGAAAACACTGCATGGTCTACTTTTGGGGATTCAGAAGATGCGTTTACAAGTAAAACTCTGAGACATCCTTTACTAAATAAGCTTATGTCTTTTTCTTTCTTCCCTCATCTCTACCCTATTGAGTCACCTCCTAAGTACTATATTCCTCAGGGCTCAGTGCACCAACATTTGACATTCTTTCAGACTGAGCAGCTTCTTTGCACACCCTCCGTTTGAGGTATTCCCCTCCTAAGCTCCCATCCCTGCATGGTGTTGGCGGGTGCAGAGCCTGCTGGTTGTGCCTAGTGTCCTGTACCAGAAGTGGGACAGATTTTGCACCCAGAAGTAGCAACAGTGGCAGCTCCATCCTAGCAATGTTATAGTGCATCATGTGGAAATTGTTTTCAGGCGTTCCTTCTCTGTTTAAGTCTTCATCAAACATGTTTGAGTCTTCTTTTAGGGCACTTACCTATTAAGTTCCAAGGAGCACCACCAGCATTCTTTGGTGATCTGCTCCTGGGTATGCTCTTGAGTCTAGTTATAGCTTCTAGAGCAGCTCCAGGGGCAGAGATCTTGGCTCAGCGCCATTCAGTCCCAGGCTTTACAACCCTGGGAGTCAGGCCAGGACACTCAAGTGGCTGGAGTTGAGGGCCACTGGGTTGTTCATCGCGTTCCATATCCTGAATTTGGAGTAGTGTTGGGATTTGGATGGCCATTAGGAGCTGGCTCCTAGGCACCACGAGAGAAGTGCGTCCACATGCCCAGGTAAGACTGTAGCTCCATGGCCCAGCCCATACGCACTGCCTAGCACAGCCAAGAGAAGAGCAGACATGCTCAGTGAGCACCATTCATCTTTGGGAGGAAGCTTTCTCCTATCTTAAACCCAAGTGCTACTGGGTGGGCTTCCACATAAGGTGATTGCCCTGCTCCCAACAGCAGGACAGAGAGCTCTTATAGTAGCTTCCAGACAAACAGGAGCCGAGAGATGATGGGACAGGAAGGAGAAGGCTGTGCATGGACTCCATGAGCTCACGGAGAGTTAGAGCCAGGGTCCTGCAGACTTTGAGAAGCAACGTGAACTTTCAGCTGACCGAGTGCAGCCCCCTCAACAATGCCCCCTCCACCTGCATAGAGCACATGTGGGCTTTGAACGCTTTCATTTCCCAACCCCTCGAATCTATTACTATGCCATATGTTTTCTGTGTTTATTATTTAGTAGCTGTGTTGTCCAAGGGCATATGTGGATATTGAGTAAACACCACATTTCTGTTAAGAACTTTAAAATATTGAAAACAGTTCTACTTCTAAGCTGGGAAATTTGTTTTGGTATTGTTGCTTAGATTTTTTTCTGTTGACAAGAATCCACTACCTTTACCCCCTTCTTAATAGTCTCACCTGAATACTCACAAAGGTTCATCAAGAAAAAGTTTCTTTTTTTCTTTCAGCACATCTTCCAGAACCTTCTGATGAAATTAGAACAACAGGATGTGCTCTCTTTCACCACCTGCTAAAAGTGGCATTTTTGTCCTAATAATAACTCAGGATGCACCTGTTACAGTGGCTCACACAGTGGCATTTCCATTTCTGGATTTCCTGTGGGGTCCTCTTCCCAAAGTGACCACATCTTAGGGGTGTGTGTTACTCTGGGGACATGGCAAATGAAAGCGGTGGTGTTTCCCAGTCAGCAGCGATTCCTCCCACTTCCCTTCTCACCGCGACGGGAGGTGGGGCCCCGTACCGGTCCCCTGCCTCACCTTCGGTGCCTCTGCCTCTGGCCCCACAGCACCTCCTCATCTATGCCTCCCCAGGCAACCCTCTGCAGCTGGGATGAGGACCACATACCAACTAGGGGCTTCACCATGGCCCACGGGCTGCTGTGGAGAGCCAGTGCGATTGGAAAGCAGTCTGGCAACACCACCTCGTGAGCAGTGGCAGTAGTGACGCCCACACCTACTGCCATATTTGTTTGCAACAAGGCTGGAATTTTGAAGTGTCTTTCTCAAGGAAGCCACCCACTGAGGGTAGACAAGTGAGACTTCATGCTGTCTTTCATACATTCACTCAACAAGCATCCATGAACTGCCTATTGTATACCAGACATCATGGGGCAAGTGGTATTTACTCCATTGCTGTGGAAATTCAGTAGTTTCTCCATAGAGGTGCTCTTTTGAGCTGGAGGCCAGGCTGCTCAGAGGTGGGTGTACACGTGGGCCACTGGGAGCTGCTAAGTACGAAGAGGCATGCCTGTGTCTCCTGAGGGCTGGGTGTCTGCAGGACATGAGCACTGAGATGTGATGCTGAGCATCTGGGGAAAGGGCTTAGGGGTCATGCAGGACCAACCTGGGAAAGAGAGCTCATTAGAAAGATGGATTCCTTCATCCAACATTGTTGATCATCTACTATGTGCCAGGCAGGTGGGAAGCTCAACAGATGCCATCTGCTCTTCTCGGAGCTCCCTGGTGAGGAGGGAAGAGGTCCAGTTCACCAACCAAGCACACAGGTCCCCAACAGAATGGCATCAGATTATGAAACAGTCACGCAGACACTTCACTGTGTTGGGTGGGGGGAGCCCAGTGGGCAGAAGAGGGTGCTACAGAGAGGGGTGCAGTAAGGCCAGCCATGGACATGGTAGGAGCACTGCAAGGGCATAGGGCTGGAGGAGGGAAACACTTGGCAGGCAGAGCAGTGTGGGGTGGGAGTGCATCTCACCAGAGGCCCTGGAAAGCCAAGTCAGAGCAGGAATTTTCTTGTACATGGAAAGCCATAGAGGGAAGTTAAGCAAAGGAGGAAGATCATCTCATTGTGGTTGTTGGGTGAGGGATGGATTAGAGGGATCCAAGGGGACAGTGTGACAATCAGTGCCTGCTGCCATGCATGAGACAAGAAGTGACGGGGTCCTGGGGGAAAGGCGCAGTGCACCAGAGGAGAATGGAAAGGCTTGGGCTGCAGGCAGGATGGGGGCATGGCAGAGGGAAGGTGCTGCATTGAGGAAGAAGGGCGGCCCAACTTGCAACCCAGATTTCTCACCTGAACAACAGCAGGAAAGCAAGGCAGAGAAACAGGAGGATGAGCAGGTTGCTCTTGGGAATCACAAAATTTGGTTTTGGCTCTGCATGTAAGACAAATATGAGGAGGTAATCAGGCAGGTAGCAAGAGCTGAGAGAAGCCTCCATGGGGAACATGAGCCCAGGAGGCATCATCAGAGAGATGCGTTGAAAGTCATGGCTCTGAATCTCACCAAGGGAGGAGAACAGACAGAGGAGAGTGAGTTGGAGGCTCCTCGAGCACTGAGAGTTTATGTCAAGGAGTTGAGGAGCAGGATAGGAGCAGGTAAGAGGCAAATCAGAGAAGCTGGAAGGACGCAGAGTCACACAAGGCCAGCCTTGATTGTACCAACACCATGCACAGCCAAGGAAATGCTCATCTCACTCGCAAACCTGAATATCTGTGATGGCTTTGGGAACAGTAAGTTTGGTGCATTGTGTGTGTGTGTGTGTGTGTGTGTGTGTGTGTTTGGGAGCCAGAGTGGCAAGGGCTGAAGAATGAGTGGAAAATGAAATGCAGATAATTCCCAAAAGAAGTTTTGCTATGGGAAAAAGATAAAAAACTGAATGAACTGGAGTGGTAAGTGGGGAGATGTCAAGGAAGTAGGGAGGCACTAAGGCGTGTTTGCATACTGTTGGAGATGGCCTAGTAGGAGAGTGCAACAGATGATTCACACAAGAGAGAAAGGGGTGGCAGGGAAGCCAGTCTGGGCAGGCAAGCTGGGTGCCTCACCCTGCCATAACGTGACTGCAAACTTGGTGACATCAGACAATGTGCTTTCATTCTATTACAATCCTGGGAGTCTGGGTCCAAAACCAGTTTCACTGGGCTAACATCAAGTTGTCCACAGGACCAAAGGTCCCTCTGGAGGTTCTAGGACAAAAATCCTAGGATCCCTTTCCTCATCTTTCCCAGCCTCCATGAGGATAACCCTGCAACCCTGGACCCTCTCCCTTGGTGAGATTCAGGGCCAGGTTTCAGGGATAACCCTGAAACTCTGGAGGGTTTCAGAGCAGGGCAAGTTCTGATTCAAGGCTTGTCTTTCTGGAGGTAAGGAAAAGCCCTGCTTGTTGTGTTGTTTTTCTCAGAGGGGTCTGGTTGTGTGGTTAAAGACACAAGGAAGGCAGAAACGGAGTTTGCCTTCCTCCACAAAAGGGCTTGTGGGGAAGAGCGTGGCAGGCCGGGAAGGAAGCATGGTGCTGGTTAAGAGGCCAGAGGAGGCATGGCGGGCTAGTGGACCATGAGGGGAGGGTGGTGCTGGGAACTCTGGCGCGCCTAGTGAAGGGTCCCCCACAGGGGTGAGCTTCTGGAGCAAGGGAACAGTGAGCCTGCGAGGGCCGGGCAGAGGGGGTGTCCCTTTGTGGTGGATAGCGGTGGTCACTGTAGTGAAACACCTGAGACAGTCAGTTGATGAGGGGAAAACTCATTTTGGCTCACAGTTTTGCAGGTTTGCTACACAATCAGTTGGGCCTGTGGCTTTGAGGCCTCTGGGGAAGCAGCCCATCATGGCACGAGCAGGTGGTAGAATCAAATCACCCACCCAGGCCATGCCAGGGGCCATGGAGAGAAGCAGGGTCTGGGGCCCAGAAATCCCCTTCAAGGGCATGAACTTGTGACCCCACCTCTTAAAGGCTCCACCCCCAACAGAACCCCCTCGGGGACCAAGCATCCCACAGCTGGGCCCTTGGAGGACATTCAAGGTCCAAACCAAAGCACCTCTGCTTCAGACTTTGGAGACAGTGTCTATCATGATGAGCATAGTGTTAGGGTCTCCCTTTAGGAGGGAGTCACCCAGGGACAGAAACAAGGACTTCCTTCCATCTAGATGCTGGAGACAGGAGGAATGGAGACCGGGAGGGAACCAGGCATCAGAAGCCAGGGCAGCAGCCCTGCACGCTACCCTGAGTCTTCAAGGATGGAGGGTGGCGTCCTGGAAAAATGGGCAACACCAGAAGGGCAGAGGGTGTCCCACTGAGTGGTGTCACTGCAATGGGACCTGAAGGTTTTTCACCAGGACTATTTTTAAGGGCAATAGCGAACAAGGAGGGCACCTGCCTTCCCTTTGGGCTGTGAGGGACTCAGGTGTTGGAGACCAAGTAGCCAGCTCTTGGGAGGACTCCCCCAGGTGCGTTCCATTCAGGTGAGGCCAGAGACTATTAACAGAAGAGTGCCTTCTGGGCCTGCGTGGGAACTTCTCGCTAGCACAGTAGTAGGGCTGGGGCAGCACGCAGTGGTGCAGAGCATAAGGATTCAAATCTCGCAATAACACATTATCAGCAATGATCCTTGGATTTCTAGCAGTTTCAGAGATACAAAGCAACATGGAACCACAGCACAGCAGGCCTCAAATGGCAGAGCCAGGAATTTGCATTTTAGCCCATACACCAAGGCCACTGGAGCAACGGTCGTGTGTTGGCCCAGGTTTGTGTGCAAACTGTCGTGGGCAAAGATCGATTTTGGAGATAATTTTCAAGTCATGTGAAGGAAGGAGCTTGAGAATGCTACTGCACAGGCCAGGCTTAGAAAGGTGATTGGTTTGAGTTTTGAGGCACAGAAGAAATGCAGAACACGGAGAAGCTGCCGCCATCTCAAGCTTAGGTGGTTGGGTATCTAACCACGGGTAAGCATTTACAGGGCTGAAGCTGAGGGGGGCAAGGGCAGGTGATCATGGGGCACTCCAAGAGAGTCGGTGATTCACCCGCATTCAGACTCAGTGCCTCCGGGCAGGGCGAAGCTTTGGTCGCCCTGTGCCTAAGGGGCACAGGTGTCAGTGCTGGCCCCCAGCCAGGGGTGTCTGCCGGCCACCCACAGATCAGTCCGCCGGATTGGGGTGCGTGACCAGCCAGCACTTCGCGGAGGGCCCTATTCCCCTGACCAATTAGGGCCGGGCTGGGCGGTCACGGGGAAAGCAGTTTAAAATTACTTTAGGTCTGACTATCAGTGACGACTGATAATTTGACTCATTCAGGTGCGAACCCCACCCACTTTTGCCCTGTTCCCTACAATCTGCGCCAGGAGCTCCCTCGCGGATCTTCCTGCGCCCACGTGACCGAAGCTAGCCTGGCCCGCGGTGGCCTCGGCGTCCCTTCCCCGTGTTCACCGCCCACGTGGGCAGAGCGGGCACCGCGGAGGTGGTGAGACGCCTGCGTTTGGGGAGACGCAGCAGAATGGCAGCCGTGCGGGGAAGGGCCGGAGGCCACGCGCAGGTGGCCGTCCAGGCTCAGTCTCCCGGGCTCTCCCGCGCCCCGCTCCCGGCCGACACTCCGGGCAGGCCACGCAACCTGGACGCCCGGCGCGCGGGGAGGGACCCGGAGGCTAGAAGCGGTTGGCGGAGCTCTAGCGGGGCGGGGCTCGGACGAGAAGCGAGGAAGCGGGCTAGCCAGGCGGGGCTTGGATGGGGCGGGGCCTCTGCGGGGCGGGGCTAGGGACGGAGGTGGCGCCGGAGAGGGGACTGGCGGCCGCGGCGAGAGCGCGCCAGCCCCGCCGCGATGCCCCCGCGCCCAGGACGCCGCCTCCCGCCGCTCGCCGCGCTGCTGCTGCTGCTGCTGCTGCTGGGCCATGGCGGCAGCGCGCGCTGGGGCGCCCGGGCCGAGGAGCCCGCTGCGGACGGGAGCCCCGCGGCCGGCGGCGGGGAGGTCGCCGGGGCCGGGGCGGCGGAGGACCCGCACGCCAAGCACCTGTACACGGCCGACATGTTCGCGCACGGGATCCAGAGCGCCGCGCACTTCGTCATGTTCTTCGCGCCCTGGTACCAGCACAGCGCGGGCCTGGGAGGGCTGCGGGCCGGGGCGCGGGGTGCGGGCCGGGGGTGCCGGCGAGCGGCGCTGTCCGGGAGGCCCGGGCGGGGGGCGTGGGCGCCGGGCCGGGCGCTCGCAGCTGACGTGGCGCTGGGCGGCCGGGCGCGGTGGGAGGAGGGCGGGCCCGAGCGAGCGGGAAGAGCCCGCCCCGATCCCGCCCCTCCGGGCTGTGGCTGACCAGGGGGCGCAGAGGGGTCCCACAAGCCCCACCGCCCCTGCCCAGCGCTCCAACTTCGCGTGCGCGCCGACCTCAGCGCCTGCCGTAGCCAGGACATGGGCCGCTGCTCCCCGGGGTGCTTTCTTCCTGCCCGACCCATAGACTTGGGGTGGATCACCTTCGTGGGCTTAAGTGAAAAAGGAGAAAGTCCAGAGGTGTGGCTCCCCACGCGCGCGTGGGAAGGGCTACCCGGGGCAGGGGGCTCCCGTGCCACCGCTGGAAACTGGGAGGAGCGCGAATTCTCGGGCCCCCACTGACTGCCTCTCGGCGGCCCACAGACCAAGCTGTCCTTGGTCACCTCCTCCCAGCTGCCTTGGGACCTGATCCTTCGCAAAGTGTGAGGTGGGAAAACCCCTGGGTGAAAAATCATACCTTCTGTGGTCCTCTGGTTGGCCTCTAACCCGAGCTCTTCACCCTGGGAGTTACCGCAGGGTACGAACGCAGGCGGTGCTGTCCTGCCAAGGCCTACAGAAGTGCTGGCTGTGCTTGTTCTAGGATTTAATATTTGCCCCCAGAGCTCAGGAGAGATCCGCCAGAGACAGGGGTGTAGGAAGAGTAGAGAAAAAACGCTCGAGAAAAAAATGTATTATTCAGAACTTTTCCTTCTGAAGTAGGAGAAACTTTTTTCTGTAATCTCGTAGTCGGGCTATTCCTGTATTTCAGCTCATTTAGGGTTAAGTCAAGTTTTTTGGGCCAGTCTGGCTCATAAGCACGCTTTATTAACAATGTATGTGTGGAATACATTGTTTTGTTTCAAGTTCCCAAGAACCAACTGACTGGAATTTTTAGAACTACCTGAACTAGAGAAAATACTTTGTAGCGTAGAACTATCAGCTGATGTAATAGTTATTTTGTGGTAGTGCTCTTGGAGTGACCATGGCAATTAAATACTACACTGCTGCACTTAATCGGAGCCAATTTCGTGGAATAAATCTTGGGGGTATTTTCCCCTTTTTTAAAAAAGAAAAACTGACCCGTGGACACAGTAAGTCCCCTGCAGTGCTAGTGGAGTTTTAATTTTAGACTAACTCAGCAAATATCTGCCAGTAAGTCCTGGACTGAGAAAGTGACCAGCGTGGGTACTAGGTGTTCAGTAAATACTCTTTTCGTTCAGTGTGACATTTAGGGGGATGCTCCCAATAAAAGAATGTAAGTTTTTATTTGCTTCTTACTGAGAGCTGTAGATTTTTGGGATGGCCTTTGAAAGGCTTTTAAGTGTAGTTTGGACCTTAGACGGAAGACATCGAAGCACCCCTCCCCCACTTCTTCCGGTTCAGGGGCAGTGGAATGTTGCAAGCCCTGGTGTGATTTGGGGGCAAGGACATGATGTAATGAAAACATAAATCTGTGTATTTTTGCTCTGAACTTGGTGGCTGTATGGTTGTCCTGCCAAATCAATTTTGTGCCAACATCGGGTCACAGCTTGTGTTGCGCTCGTGGGTCCCGCTGACCCTGGTGGCAGTGAGGTCAAGATTGGACCAGGTGGTTTTGCGCTGTTACTTGCTCTGTTAGGACTGGGCTAACGGAATGCAGCTGGCTGTCCCAGGGGTGCACACTGTAGCTGCGTGGGCCCTAAACCAGGAGTTTCAGCTAGATGGCACCTGCGGCTCTGTCACTGCTACTGGGGTTGGTGGGGGAGGCACCACCCAGTTTAGGGAGGGCCCGTGATGGGCAACTTTGATTTAGTGCCCAACAAGGATAAAGAATTCTTTTTGCTCTCTTTTAATCTGGTCTTGTGTTTTCACAAGAAAACTTACAAGGTTGCAGAGGAGTTGTAAAATTCTGAAATGAGTGTGTCTGACCAAACTCCAGAATGAGAACTGCCCCGGGAAGCCCTTTGGGTCGGTGCCCAGGAGGACACCAGCCCACACCCCACACCTGCTCAGTCCTCCCAGCCAGGTTTCCCTTCCGCGTTAGAACAGATCTCGGCTGCTTTGCGTAAGCACTGGCCGGACTGGGTGTCACATCTGTTCTTTGCACGGTACGCTCACACTGGCTGTGGTGAGATGCTCCCAGGAAGAAGCAACCAGGGAACAAAAAGCCCACTTTCTACTGCAGGTGCCCTTCAGGGCCGTGTGGCCCTTGGCTCTTCTGCCTTGGAACATCCCCTCCCTTCCCCCATCTTCCAAGCACACTCTGAATCACAGACGTGAAATACACAAGTGCAATTTCACTGCTGCTTTTTTAAAAACATTCCGTGAAGAAATTGCTGAGCACCTATGGTATGGGAGTATGTACTGAGTGCGGGGAATACACTAGCAAAAAAGAGTGTGTGCCTTCTTGGTGCCTGTACTGTGTGGATTTAAACATGACACTGGGGTTTCCAGGCTCTTCCAGGAAAGAGAGGGAGAGACTGTATTTGAGGTGCTTAGTCAGCAGAACTCTCTTAGCTGGCCTAGAAAGCGACGGTTCGAGAAGACACTTTGCTTGAGGCAAACTTGTTCAGCATACCTTTGGGTGATTATTCTTGAGGTCATATGTCAGAAAGGCAAAGAGGTGTCATAGATTTTACTGAGGAATCATTTTGAAGAAGTCACAAGGATCAGTGCTGGGTATTCTTGTAAGTGGGCAGTTGGTTTGGTTTGTTCTTTGTTTTTCCCAAAGCCTGACTTTTAAAGCAACCCAGCGAGGGGTTTCCCTCTAGACATGCGTACCATACTCACTAGACACACAGGGAAGCCCTAAACACACCCCCGTGCCACCACAGTACATGGTTATACTTGAAACCTGGGATCACATTTCCAGTGCTGTCTGGTTCTAAAATCAGATTTGGCAGCGCAGACAGCTGGGAATGCAGGGTGCTGATCCTCGCTGGGACTCAGCGGCAGATCCAGCAATGTGGAAGAGCAGAAGCCATCGTCCTAGTAGCATATTAATTTAAATGATGATTGATTTAAAAACATATGCATATAACTCCATTCATGCAATATTATATGTGATGCTTGGGTATAGCAACCTGAGAAATTTCAGTGACCACAAACTCCCTTTTAAAAAAAATCTACCTTTTTAGCTTCTCATTGGAAAAAATGCGGAGTTTATTTAATTTTGAGTGCCTTCCATTTGTGGCATATGTGGTTGGATGGTAGAGGAGACCTGACTGGTTGGTTTTTTTTTTTGTACCAGGAATCAAACTCAAGACCTTGCACTTGTCAGGCAGGCACTTACGCCACTGAGTTGTATCCCCAGGTGGGAGACCTGACTGGTAAAGGAGCAATGACCACAAGTGGCACTAAGCTGCTGTTGTGAAGGAGAGGGGGAAGTTTCAAAAACAGAAGAGATGAGACCCAGGGCCACCTGCCTGCAGAAGGTCACACCCGAATGTACCTGCAGGCAGACAGGAGGTGGCCAGGCAGGTTTAGGGAGAAAGTACAGGGGGCAGCAGGCACGGGGAACACGGAGTGTCCAGAGACTGTAGATGCTGTAGCAGAGCCCGAAGTGGATGGCCGGGGAGAAGGAGGCTTCCGGCATAGAGGTCAAGAGGAAAGCTCTGGGGGACTTCCGGGAAGATGGCGACCGGGTAGGCAGCAGAGAGAGAACCTCCCAGAGGATTACCACCCAAACAATGAAATATAGCAATATGAAGACAGAAATAAGGACTTCCGGGAAGAAGACGACCAGCCGAGAGAGCCAGTGTGGAGGGAAGAACGGCTTCAGCTCCTGAACCCGACAGAGAACGCGCTACTGGGACAAACTGCACCAAACCGGGCAGCGCTCTGGGATCCTGCTCGGAACCCCACCCCGCAGCCAGCGCTGCGCGAACTGGAGCAACAGCGACCGGCCAGCGGGATTTCTGAGTCGGGGAAAATCTCCATCCAGGGAAAAACACCTGAACAGCACTCCTGTCTGCACGATCACAGGGTGAGTTAAGTGCGCGCTCTTAACCGGTTTTTCCTGAATCGGGAAGAAGCTCAGCCCAGCGAGAGACATCAAAGCAGCTTTAAGGACTGCGGGATCTCCCGGGTGGGAAGACCTACTTAGGCGCCCCAACGGGTTTTGTGAGGGGGGAAGGAGCTCCACCCAGGGAGGAACACCTGAGTGGCCTATCTGCAAGAATCCTGGGGTGGCGAGCTGTTTAT
>PVLD010027823.1:0-20238 GCA_004027595.1 Dinomys branickii
CTTCCTTCCTTCCTTCCTTCCTTCCTTCCTTCCTTCCTTCCTTCCTTCCTTCCTTCCCTGCTTCCTCCTTTTTTTCTTTCTTTCTGTTTGCAAACACATGATTTTGGAATTATTATTCCTGTTTTCCAGATAAAATGTGTTTTTTCAGATAGTTTGAGGCTACACAATCAGTAAGAGATAAAATCGAAGAATCCAAGGGTGGTAGTTAATGTTGTGTGTCAATGTGACTGCAGTAAGAGAGATCCACATAGCTGGAGAAACATTAGACTGTGTCTGTGCGAGTGTTTCCAGAAGAGACTAGTACTTCTATCAATAGCCTGAATGAAAAAGCCTCATGCACACCAGAGTGTGTTGGGAATCATACAGTTCTTTGAAGGTCTGGATAGAAGAAAATGGCAAAGGAAAGGTGAAATCACTTTGTTTTCTGGAACGAGGTCATTCATTCCTTTGATCCTCAGGCCTTCGGCAGACTGTACTACTATTGGCTTTGTTGGTTCTCCAGTTTGCATATTGCAGATTGTGGGACTTTTCAGCCTTCATAATCTTGTGGGTAAATTTGCATAATTGATCCTTTTTTATATGTCAAGAAATAGTCTATTGGTTTTGTTTCTCTGGAGAACTCTAGCACACAAAAATTTCTTATTACAGTTCTGTCTTTCTAAGATCTATTTTAGAAAGAAAGAAAGCTATCACTTGATGGATACAGGTACATGAAGGTCTTCCCATTTTTTTTCACAGAGAAGGTTTCAGATTTTTTTAAGGTACTGAAGCCATGGTTGTGAATATATTCCATAAATATATGGCAAGCTAGAATAGTTTGGCATAAAACCATTTATTCCATTAATATGTATCATTACTTGGTCAACATGATCTGCTGTTGAGCTCACTGTGATAAATACATGTGTCTGGAGAAATGATACAAGAAGAAAACTTGGTTCACTTTCACTGCATCAGCTTTCACAGGATTGGATGATTAAGAATATTCACAAGACTCTCCAGCAGAGAATGTCTAGTTTAGCACAGCAAATCCTAATGTATGATAATCTCACTATATGAAGGGTACACAGTGTTGTGGACTCTGAAAGACACAATGGAAAGAAAATTCAGACTTTCTTGGCACAAGTGAAATGAGGAAGCAGGTTGGGGAAAGACTCTACTGTGGAAT
The DNA here is from genome assembly GCA_004027595.1 of Dinomys branickii. Lineage (NCBI taxonomy): Eukaryota > Metazoa > Chordata > Mammalia > Rodentia > Dinomyidae > Dinomys > Dinomys branickii. The sequence continues at coordinate 1,166 of PVLD010027823.1, forward strand.
TATAGGTCAAGGGGCAATGTTCTTATTCATAGAATCATTGTAGGACAAGCAAAACTCAGGGAATCAGGGCATGAAAATTCCTGAATTTTAATTCAGTTACAAGAAGGGCTTTGTGTCTAAAACCCAACTAGAACACCAGAGACTCCATTAGTGTTTTCATTTACTCATTAATTCATTTTAACTCATTCAATATGCATTTGTCCAGCACCCCCTGTGTGTTCTGAGTTAGATGCAGAATAATTGGGATGGAGAAGACAGACAAAATTCATATTCTTACATATTCTTGTGAACAACTAAGGAAAAAGTTACCTTGATTAAAACTGGCAAGCTTTTAAAGTAGAATTTCTTTAATTTTTATCAAATAGTAAGAGTATAGGAGGAGTGCGGAAGGAGAGGGCTTAACCAATCCATTTGGGCTTTAGAGAGATGTATGAGTAAAGTTTACTACTTACTTCTTCAGAGTCATGGCTAAGAGATCACATACAGTAGCTTGTGTTGTGATGAAAATCTGAATTCCTGTAGAAAGCCCAGCCTCTCAAATCTTCTTTTATTGTCCCAATAAAATTGTGCCTTGACGTAACTGGCTGTTTAAACATTGCACTTGTCTTTGTTGTTATAGATCTAGACTAGAATGAACCACAGACTAAAAACAATGTAGAAGATTTTGCTCCACTGATGGTTGCTTAACAAAGGCTGTGTTCAGTCCATGTTCCGTCCCATCATTCCATATGGTAAGTGCTTATCATATTTAACCTCTGTGGGTTAAGATATTCTGACTTGAAGATAAATACTGCAGCAACTACAGAAATGTGGCTTTCCTGTTGTCTCACTTCCTGGAGACTCCAGAAGTTGACTTCCTCATTTCACCTTACCTTATTTTTAATACTAACACAGTAAGTACCAGTATATGCAGTTGTACATGATAACAGTAAGATCAAAAACTTCACTAGCAAATCAAACTTCCTATTGTTTAATGGTGAGGAAAGGGGCCTTTATTTCCATCTTATTAAAATTGACTGCTATTTTACTCTCTTAAATAAAATAAATTTTCTTAGAACTAGCTGGCAGTTTTTAAGACTCTTATTCAAATTGGTAGTGGAGCTTCAGCAGTGATAAAGGAAGTGGATAACTGTGGGAAATATGAAAAATGGAAATGCCTTTACTTATATACACATATGCGACTGCATTTAAAGATCGAACAGAACCAATAGATGTGTTGGAAGAAAATGAGGTTTCTGAAAGACATGTGGTGAGCAGAACGAAATCAGAATATTTGGGGAAAAATTTAAGTGAAGCAAAGGGCAAGGAAATATACTAGAGCCTTAGAAAAAGCAGAACAACAATAGATTGTCATATAATAATCAGAATATGGAGGATAAAAAAAGCAGGCAGCAAGCGAGAAAGAGTGTACCCATGACAACGTGGGTTGCTCCTGTTTTCCTGTTAGAGACAATCTAACCACCTCGTTTAAATCTATAATAATAGCTCCTTGTCACAAGAAAGTCATCTGAATTTGCGTTTTCATCTATGCATTTATATGCCATTTGTGTGTCATCTGACGAGTGACCTATAAATACTTCAGAAATATAGATATTATTTGCAAAAGAAGAAGAAAAATCCTCTCAAAAGCTGTGCTTTAGTATTTTGAAAAATGATGGCACATTTTGAGTAAAAAGCACAAACAAATCATAGCTTTGCTGACTCTAAAATACTTGGCTCGTTTTTCATTTGTTTCAATTACAGAGTCTAATTAAACAATAATTCCTGCACATTACACTCAAAGAATGACTGTGTAACAGATGTCAAGGTTAATTACTGACAATTGGGTCTACCAGCGAATGGGGAATGTTCTAATTAGGTTTATATACAGGAAAAAGTGTGAGTTTGCACTTTTGGTGATGTGTGGAGCCATACCACAAATGCACATGGCTACAAATAAATACTGGGAAATGGAAAGCACTGCATTCAGTTTCTTAGTTGGGCTTGGCATGCACCAGTGTCACTGGGTGGAAGCTTAGCTAGCATATCTCAGTGTTGGTTTGAGGACCATTCCAGTGTGAACTCTTATTTATAGGTTAGTATCCAATGTGAACAAGAATCCATCATATAAAGCATAGTATTACTGTATGGAATAGGAGACAATCTAGATTTGGAATCATATAAATGTATATTAATTTCATAACCTTAAATGTGCTATACAAGTTTTTCAGACCACAGTTTCTCTAAAATGAAAAAAGTCAGTTTCAACAATTTTTAATATTTTTTATAATCCTAAATTCTGTAACTTGCTTTTAAATTCTACAGTTAGTATCCTTTCTGGCTGATTATTTTTATCCTGACAACAGAATTAGGTTTAACTTTCGGCCATTGGCACTTTCTGAGTTGGATAGACTTTTGGATAGTGGTACAACTACATGCAGACCACTTAGCTTCACTGAACTTTTGGTTTCACTACTGCTGATGTTATCACACTCATTCTATATTTCAGAACTAGCAATAGAGTTTGTCAATATGTAAATCATCTCCTTCAAGCTGAGAGCCCCTGAACAAGACATGATAAGCTACAGCACTGTTTCAGGAGTACCTCTGAAGAGATCACCATTCAATCACTATTTATAGTTATTTGGGTAACCATTGAATATTCTTTTGAAAGGTAGATGAGAGCCTCCCTTTAAAAAACAGAACAAAACCACTCAGAATAGAACAGCGTCTATGACACCACAAAAACTACTAGCTGATTTAAACTAGGTATTTGGTGTTTTAAGATATCTACATTGAATAATTTCTATCACTACTCAGTTTCAACTAAGAAATGGTTGTGAAATAGGCAAATGATTCAGAAATCATTTTCTCAACAATTGAAAACTTTATATGCCTCCCCAAAAACATTTTATAAATGTGCATTTCACTGAAGCTCCACAGACAACTGTGGAAGGATTTGTCCAGATAAAAAAAGTATTTCCTCAGTTACTTTTGTTATTGTTATGTTTGCATTTGATTTAAAAAGTCCAAAAGTAACCATTGTTTAAGCAAATTCTTTTAGGTAGAATTCTGGAGTAGGCATTTTGTATAATAATTTAACCTTTTTGGTAAGCTCCATTGGCTTTTTTTTTACCACTATATTTGACTTATATTCCAAGATCTTTTCCTCTTCAAGATATTTGGCCATTTTATGTGCATTTAAATAAACAAGAACGAGTAAAAGAGAGCATTTTCTTTTAAGACTATTTCCTGAAAAAAGCAAACACCACATTCATTTACATTACATTGGCAGAATTTAGTCACTTTGCCATATAGAATTGCAATTTATGTTCCAAAATGTTGTTATGTTGAGTAGTCATGTGCTCTACTAAAACTTAGGAGGTTCTAAGGTAAAATAGCAGAATAGACATTAAGGGACAGTGACTACTGACTGGATAAAAAGCAGAAACTACAAAAGAGAAAAAGTTGCTTTTGTACCCTCTTTAAGTTGTTCAATAGGTTGAAAAAATGAGAAAGGTGGGTGCATCATTCTACTGGTGAGCTTTCCAGCTGCTGGGACAAAATGCCCAATATACACAACTTAAAGGAGCAGAGGGTTATTTGTTCATAGTTTCAGAAGGTTCAGTCCAAGATCTCTGGCTCCAAGGCAGAAACATCATGGCATATTTATTTTAATCAAAAAAGTGAGAGTACAGCAATTTTAAGAAATAATCCCAAAAGAGTGACAGTTACAGATATGCAAAATAAAAAATGACACAATGAGAGCCAAGCGACATGGCATATTCCTACAATCCCAGCGCTCGGGAGCCTGAGGCAAGAGGATCAAATAACAAGTTCAAGATGAACCTGAATTACATAGCAAGACCAACAAAATAAATAAGTAAAACCAAACTATCTAGAAAATCTCAAAAAAAAAATGAGGTGATGTGATAACTTTTGTAAGAGTAGTAAAAAAAGATGAAAAAATTATTTTGCATGTCTCCTTTATACAAATATGTTTTAAAATATAAGTGGTCATTTTGAAATGAAAATAGTTTTACTAATTGTGCTGCCACAGAGATAAAGCTTAAACAGACCATTTTCTATAGGAGCATTAGAGAAAGTTGTACTGGAATTACCACACAAGTAAATGCCAGGCTCATCTGGCATCACAGGAAAAAAGTTATCAAAACATTTTATGCTACATGAATTATTTACAGGTATAGAAGTGATTGGGAAGCTTCATGTTTCTGTTGAACAGAATACCATAGACTGGGTAGTTTATTAACAGCAGAAATTTATTTCTCACAGTCCTGGAGACTGGGAAATCCAAGATCAATACCCCAGCAGGTTAGATGTCCAGTAAAAGCCATGTGCTCATTCATCTTCTTGCTATAACCTCACATGACGAAAAAGATAAAGAATTTTTCTCCAGCCTCTTTTAAAAGGGCATTAATTCCACTCAGGATGGCTCTGGTTTCGTGACCTACTCATGACCTGATCATGCACTAAAGGCCTCATCATTGCATTACGGATCAGTATTGTGGCATATGAATTTGGTAACAGCATACACATTCAGTCTACTGCAGAATAAGTAAATGCAAAGTAAATTAGTGGCTGTCAGGATTTTGGAGGAAGGGACTGTGAAATAACTGCTAATGCACAAGATTTCTTTTTGGGGTGACAAAATTTTGGAATCACGTTACCTGGAAATAGTGGTAATGATTGCAGAACTTTGTGATTAAATTAAATATTTGGACACTTTACAAAGGTGAATTCTATGTATTTGAATTTTATCTCAACAAAAAAATTCACAGGAAAGAAAAGTCTGAAAGTTGGATTACAAAACTTTCAAATGACATGGAATAATAATTCACTTTAAAAGATATATTTTAAATGATTAACAATATTTTTCTGTCTGGTAATGATAAATTAAATGGATCTCTCTTTTGGAATATATTTAGGAACTTTATATATTTTCTGGAAAAAATAAGAAATTTCAGATTTATTTCAATACAATTGAGTTTCTACTTCTTTTGTGAAGTTCTGAAATAGTGGTTTTATTGGTTTCCTGCACCAAGGTTGTTTGAGACTACATCACTCTATATTGCTCCTTAAACTAAGACTGGATCCGGTACCTGGTGAGCAATGCAGAATTTCAGACCTTACTCACAACCTCTAGTCAAAACTTCACTTTCACACATGATTTGTAGTCATATTTTCTCTGTGGCTTAGTGTATGTGTAGTTTTATGAATTTCCCTGGACACTTGGGAAGGGAACATTGACTTTTCAAATACTGGTAAATATTTATCTTGTTACTTAAAGTCTATATATCATTATTATTTTTTGTCTCTCCTTGAGCTCTTATGGGATGGAAAAGTTAATTTTTCTCCTACTTTGTTTCTATAGTTTTTATTTTATTAGAATTGGTGCTATATATATTTTTGGATGCACAAACTCATGACAGTTCATTGTGTACTGCATTGTTTATCAGTGTAAACTGTCTACCATGCCTTGTTTAAGACTATGTAATTCTGCACATTCAATTTTCACACAAAGTCTTTTTTTCATAGGCTCTTCCATCCATCACCCAATTGGATTTTACCACCAAGTAATATTTTCAGGCATGACTCAGTTTCTTTACATTGAAAATTGTTTGCCTTTATAAAATTCTTCATTTTATGGAAAAAGGTAAAACAAAATTTCATAAACAAATAATAGAAGAATAATATAATGTACTTATTTTTCTGGAAACTTCAATGATGCTTCTCATGTTCTACTATTAATGTTGCTGTGAATAATTTTGAAAAGAGCCTAATTTTCCCCTTTAAAAGTGAGTTGAGATTTTGCTTGCAAGCTTAGACATTTGCCATATATAGTTCACCTTGCTGCTGTGGGATGCTTTCTGATTTTGCATTTGCCTCAGAGTTTTCTAATATTAATAAAATAAAATATTTTATAAATAGTTGCATTATGAAGTCGATAGACACTGGTACTTTTGGCCTCCACAGTGAGATCTGCCAGCTATGTTCATACGTAGTGACAGTACTTAATGTGTAGTTATGTAAAGTTAACTGGCAATAACCCATTTCACTTGTCTTGACTTCCTATACACAGCCTAATAACATCTGCCTGTCAAGCTTGGTACGGTATGCAGGGTGAGTAGAGGGCGCGCACGCACGCACACACACACACACACACACACACACACACACACACACACACACTAAGGAGACCTCACTTTGGTGGTGGGGGAAATGTTCTCTCTGTCTGCTGCTTTTGCCTGGCCACTTGGAATACTAGTGGGTTATATTAATCCCCGTCATGGCCTTTGGGAGACACAAGAGAGCCTACGAAGATAAATTCTTTATGCTAATCGCAAGAACCAAACAGGCTGTCTGGATAGAGATCACTGGCTCTATCAGACAGGAATTCCTAGAACTGAAAGAGAAGCCAGAACATCCCAGGTCTTTCATGCCATGATTTGGTGTTTGCTCTCCTTCAGTAGCCACACCTGACTGTCATTTTCCTTCTCCTTCCACCCTTCCACTCTTGTTCTCTATAAGTGATCACTTGCTCAGGTGTGCCTCTTCCACCACACTGGGCTGTCGAATGGGGCTCAGAGATGTTTATCTAATTCTGTCCCATTTCTAACGCCAAGCAGGGCTTGTTGGCTTATAGTTTACCACTTACTTTCAGAGAGCTCCTTATTGTGGCTGACGTTTGCATAGAAATATGTTCCCTTTACCCATCCTATTTTTCTTTTTTTGAGACAGGGTCTCGCTATGCAGTTCAGGCTGGCCTTGGGCTCATTTTATAACCCAGGCTGGTCTCAAACTTGCAATGATCCTCCTGCTTCAGCCTCCCAAGTGCTGGAATCACAGGCACGCACCACCCAGCCTGGCTCATCTTCTCTTAATTTAGTCTCAAATTTGGTAGGTGTTTTAAATAGCTTTTAGTTTAGGGCTGTGATATTTTCTAGTAAACCAAAAGTCAATTAGTTTTCTTTATTTTAAAATTTTTTTTTCTATAGGTTTCAATGAATGGAGTGGAAAAACACTCCAACGTGTTTATTTTAGACCAGTTTTAGTGCTCAAGTGGACTTTTTGGTAGCTGACTACCCCTTCTGCATTCTAGCCAACCATCTCCTCCTCTCTGTCTCTCTCTGTCTCTGGGACATATACTCACTCCAGTCTCATGAAATAGAAATTAAATTTCTTGTGCAGCATGAGGTAAGAAGTAAATACTTGCAGGCTACCAGTGAAAACCTCTGTAATTTGGTGGTGAAACAGAATAAGGGGAAATAAATAGCACAAAACTTGCTGAGATTGTCTTAAGTAATGCCTTTTGAACTCCATCAGCTGAAGTAGGCTTTTTCCCCTCTCTAAATCTCTATTCCAGCTGATTACCTTGCAACTTTGATGTTGCTTAAATAAAGAACAGACCCTGGGAATCCATATAAACAGACTCATGATATCCTGTAAAAAGCTCTTAACTAGGATTTCTCAAGCAATTTCTAAGAATTAATAGATCCATTTCCATTCAACTGTTCTGTTGCTGTTATTTAGATAATATGCATAAAAGAGGCAATCCTGGATAATTTCTGAATAGTTCTGTGTTTACTGGCTTCTTGTTTTAAAATGTGAGATGAGTACTGGAAAAATAAGTGCAGAAATCACAGGATAACTTTTGGGATAGAGCTTAGTTCATGTAGTGAGGCCTTGATATTAAGCATAGGTGAGATAGAGAATAACTGTGAGGTCTGAAGAATGACATAATCTATCTAACATGATCACTCTGGCTGCTCTGTGGAGAAAAGACAGGGAATAAAATGAGGAAGCTACTGAGATAGTTCAGATAAAAAATGATGGACAAGGGATGGTGGCAATGAGAAGGCAAGAAGTAGCAGAGTTAGTCATAACTTGCTTGTTTTGGCTTTTCTCCCCAAGGTTTTATTTTTATTGATCTATTAGTACATATTTGAAGTATATACTAATTATATCCCTTGTGGACAATTGGGACATGTACATAGCACACCTTAATTCTTCTTACTTCTCCTTCCCTTCTGCTTTGGTTCCTGTCCTATTTGCAAAAGCTCTATCTTGCTATTGGCTATTATCTTTTATTTTGCTCTTTGACTTTGGGTTTTTCGTGTAAGAGAAACCAGGTGATGTTTAACCTTATTATCTGATGTATTTCACTTGATATTGTCTCAAGTTGCATTTATAAATGACCCAAATGTTATCTTTCTTTATGGCAGAGCAGTACTTCGTGGTGTATAAACCCTACACCTTCTCTACCCACTCATCTGTTGATAGGTATGCACATAGGCTGCTTCCAACATTTACCAAATATGAGCTTTGCTGCTACAAACATAGGTATTCATGTAACCCTGTCATACATGTCTTTAACTCTTTCATGAAGATACTAGAAAAGGCAATAGTTGGGTTGAATGGAATTTCTATTTGTGAGGAATCTCCATATTAATTTCCATAGTGGTTCTACTGGTTTATATTTCCACCAGCATCATAGAAGAGTTCCATTTGCCCCCAGCCTTATTAGCATCTGTTTTTATTTGATTTCTTATTTGTTGTTATTAGATAGCCACTCTTTCTGGAGTGAGATGAAACCTCAACATTTCTTGCATTTCTCTAATATATTTGGGTATTGGCCTAGTCCTGATCTCCTTAAATGAGTGGATGGCAAACGGCTTAAATACCAGTAGTATGATTTGGGGGGCTTCCAGGAGTTCAGAACTTTCTCTCTCTCTCTCTCTCTCTCTCTCTCTCTCTCTCTCTCTCAGGAGTAAAGACAAAAAGCTCCACTGGCCATCCCATATTTACTTGGTTTTCAAACAAAGAAAGGGGATATTGAGGCAAGAGGGGAACTTAGCAGAACCATGGGGAATTAGTTCAAAGAATTCTCCAAGCATTGAATTGTGCCAATTAAGAGAACTGATATCTAAGGTTGGCAGCTTTATTGCTATGGAATAGGGAGTGTCAGCAGCCCATGTCCACAGCTGCCTCAGCTGTGGTGTTATCTTGACTCCAGAACACTACACATAAACTCTTTTCCAACACAAACAGAAGTCACTGTGTTCAGTAACTTAATCCTATACAGCCCAGTATCCAACATTACTGCCCAGAGATGTGGAAGATTTTTCATTTATTTATTGACGATTTGTACTTCTTCTGAAATGTGTCCATTCATTTTACCTGCCCATTTTTGATGAGGCCTTTTATTTTGGGAAGCCTAATTCTTTTGAATTCTTTGAATATTATAAATCTTAGTTCTGTTTCCAAGGAGTAGCAAAATGTTTTTCCCATTCTGTAGGTTGTCTTATTACTCCCTTGAATGTTTCCTTTGCTGTGCAGAAGATTTTTATTTTTGATATACTCTCACTTGCTGATTTTTGATGTTGTTTCTTATACAATTGGGATTCTGTTCTGAAAGTCCTTGCCTATGTCTTTGTCTTCAAGAATTTTACCTATTTTGTTATTCAGCAGATTAAGTATTTCTGTTTTAACATTTAGATCTTTGATGCATTTTGATTTTAGTTTACTACATGGTAAGATTAAGATAGGTCTAGATTCAGTCTTCTGTGTGTGTATAGCCAGTTTCCCTAGCATATTTGTTAAAGAGGCTATCTTTTCTTTGGTGGATGCTTTTGGTCCATTTGTCAAAGGTCAGATGGCTGTGTGTGCTGGGTTATGTCTACAGCCTCTGTTCTCTTCTATTGACCCACACATCTGATGGGCGCCAGTACCAACCTATTTTTATCATTGTAATTTTGTGGTATAACTTGAAATCCCAGAAACCTTGAAGTGTAGTTGCTCTGTGGCTCAGTCTTAAACAACTAACCCCTTCCCTAAATGGCTCCTAATTAAACACTCTCAAGTTTGGCCAGCACTGTAATTGATTTCTTCTTCAACTCTCACCTGCGTGTTAAGAATTACTTCCAGAATAAAACTCCATGCTGATTTTGCAGGTAATAAGAACCATGAGCTTTTCTTGGGGTTAGTGCTGCTGGCTTGGTTGGCTGTTTCTCCCTGGAGCTGCTGAACCCCTCCAGGATAACCTTGCTTTCTTGGTAAGAGGTCCTCTCACCCAGAGCTGGGGTTATCTTTTCAGACTATTTCATTCTATTCTGTAGATGCTTTTCACTTTCTCCAGTTTTTCTGTAGTCTCTAGTTTTCCTGTCAGCCTTTCTTGATTCCCAAAGATCTATTTCAATTTTTCTTCACTAATTTGTTTTTCAGATGTCTCCATTCCAGATCCTGAAGAGGCTATATTTTGATTTTTTTGTTGTTGTTGGTACCAGGAATTGAACTCAGGACCTTGTGCTTTCCAGGCAGGTACTTGTGCCACTGAGATATGTCCTCAGCGCTGAGAGGCTGTATTTTGCAGGTGGTTTTCACTCCACTAATTTTAATCCCCCCAATAGTCATACACTCTTTAATTTAAGGTTGTCCTGTGGATGGAGGGAGGGAGGGAGGGAGGAAGGAAGAATGGGGAGAGAGAGAGACAGAGACAGAGACAGAGACAGAGAATAATATTTGTAGAGAATGGATAGAACTTGAGACTATACTGGTACGTGAAACAAGACAGAATAAAATATCACATGGTTCTCTTGTGTAAGAAACCTAAAATATACATAAGTAAAAGTATAAAGTAAAGAAGACATAGTAGGAAAAAAACACAGACTTTTGGAAGATAGGGATGTTAGGGCAGGGGGATGAATGGATCAAAAATAATCATGATATTTTAAAGAGATGCACCGGTTGCCCAAAACAAAGATAACTGTTATGTATTGCAAATATACACAAATAAAATTAAAAAGGAATAATACTAAGCTTTTTGTTCTGCAAAGCCACAAGAGTGCGTTTGTAACCACCTGAGACAGAGAAGACTGTGAGATGTGCTAGTCAGAAAAAAATAACAGCAATTGGCTTTTAGATGTGATTCATCTGAGATGTTTATTAGACATACATATAGGGTGCATAGTTGGGATGTGTGGATTTAGCATTCAGTGGAGATGTTTGTGCTGGAAATATAATTTGAGCATCAGTAGCATCTAGATGGCATTCGAAACCATGGATCTGGGTGAGGTCACAGCTAGAAAATGACTGTGGAAATCAACAACTGGGACCTCATCTTACTGAAAAATTTTTGCACATCTGAAGAAATCATCAGCAGAGTAAAAAGAAAATCCACAAATTGGGAAAAATCCTAGCTGGCTGTTTCCTGGACAAAGGTCTTCTATCTAGAACATGTAAAGAATTGAAAAACATGAACCTCTCCAAATTCAAAGACCCAATCCTAAAATGGCCATCTGAGATGAATACACACTTCTCAGATAAAGAAATACAAATGGCAAATAAATATATGAGAAAATGTTCAACATCTTTAGTCATCCAAGAAATGCAAATTAAAACAACGTTGAGATTTCATCTCACCTCAGTAAGAATGGCTAGCATTAAGAAATCAACCAATAACAAATGCTGGTGAGACCGTGGAGAAATAGGAACTCTTCTCCACTGCTGGTGGGAATGCAGACTGGTGAAACCACTGTGGAAATTGGTTTGGAGATTCCTCAGCAAACTAGGACTAGAGGTCCCATTCAACCCAGATATTCCCCTTCTGGGTATTTTCCCAGAAGACCTGGGAAAATATGATATATGTGCACCCATGTTTATAGCAGTGCAATTTGTAATAGCTAGATCATAGAAGCAGCCCAAATGTCCATCCACCAAGGACTGGGTACAAAATCTGTGGCATTTTTATATAATAGCATATCACTCAGCTATAAAGACAAACCTCAGGCTTTTATAGCTAAATGGTCACAATTAGAGACCATACTCATAAGTGAAATAAATCAGATGTGCATGTGTAAGTAACATATTGTATCACTAGTGTAAGAACCTGAAAGTGTGAATATAAATTAGGAGGTATGAAAGGAAACTGCTCAAAAATAAAGAGCAAATGGGATAAGGGGAAAGAGAAAAGAAAGGGATAATTATGTGTGTATGTATATAGCAGGATAGCTAACATAGTTATACTATTCATGTCACTTTATTGTAAGGAACAGTTAATGATTAGTGGCTTGATCAATCTAACATGTCTATATTTGTTTTCCTGACTGTACATTTTGAAGTTATCAATATGTAATACAGCAACCATTGTTAGTTCCCTGTCACCCTGTCTGTAACTCAGTTTTGATTGTACTGTTCTTGTGCTACTTTGTAAGTGGCTGTCTGTTAATATGTTTTCATCCTTTTACTTTTAAAATTAAAAAATAAATAAATAAATAAAATAGAAAAGGAGTGTGGAAAGACACAGAAAACTTCTTCAGTAAACCAACTTTTACAGTTAGGGATGTAAGAAGAAAATGTGTCAGGAGATGGAGAAAAGCAAAGGGAAAATGGGGAAATGTGGGATTTTGCTTCAGGGGCTAAATAGTGATCTGCTGTGTCAAATGCTTCTGTTGGTCATGTAGGACAAGGGCTGAAAGTTAAGTGCTGTATTTAGCTAGCGGGAGACCCTTGGAGACATTGGCAATACCTGTTTTATTTACACGTGTATTTTCTAAATTAACATCTCTTCTGTGAGTACAAAAGCACCACAAAAAGGGACAGCTTATCTTTGGTGTGCCTTTATACATCACATATAATAAGTACTTTAAAATACAGACTAAGTAAATTCTCTAAGAGTGAAAAAATTGTATTCTTTATCTCAGGCACAATTCTGAGCTCCCAAAGTATGTATTAAACATTCATGAAGGATTCTTTCCCTGCATTTGCCGCAGTCACTACCAATTTTTTAAGTTATTTCTGTGGATCAAACTTTGAGTTTGGTCCTGAGATCACAAAAATAAATTAGATAAAAATCACCCTCTCTAAGCATGTCATAATTGGGGAGGTAAACCAATGAATGGACAATCCAAAGGCCATTAGATAAATGTAGTGGCAGCAGTGAACATGGCTTTGCGAAGCTATCAATAGAGCAGGTGGGAGCAAGGATAGTCTGAGTGCATGGAAGATGATCACTTTCAGGGGTAAATCTTCAGGCATAGAGAATAGACATCACCCAGGTAAAAGCACATGGAAAGACAGAGTGCAGAATAGCATGTGCCTGCTGTGAAAGCGAAGACAGACATAGCGTACAAATTGATACATGAATTTCTTCCCTGGTTTCTCTGCTGTGAGCCCACTCTGTCATCTCTATGCTTCCCATCACCTCTAGCTCTACTGTACGTTTTAAAATCAGATCTGTTTTGCCTCTTCTGCTCACCCTGTTCTTCCTTCTTATTTGTGGCTATTTCTGTTCCCAGCACAATACTTTTTCTCATTTCCTATCCAGAGACTTCCTCCTTCCATTTAACCTTGAATTCAGTCTGATTTTCACCCTCCATGTGTGGGTCTGAGTGACACTGCCTGGACATTCATTCTTTCTCCATTCCTTCCCTTCACTCCAGATGGGCCTGAGACTCATAATTCTTTCTCTTTCCTTCTCCACAACTTCTTTAGAGATATATTCTCCAGTGAAGTCTGACTGCCTTAAGTTTCCTAAGTTGGACTAGTTTCATGTCTCCTAGCATCTCCTATGTCCATCTTGGTCTTCCTCTCTGGGATCTCCTACTCACCTCCTTTCTCTGGTGACTTAAAATTATCCCTATTTTGCAAAATAATGTGCCTCACCTCTAGTGTATTATCAAGATAGGCAAGGTGAGGCTACAGTGCAAGTATCATCCAAATCCATGTGACTTAATATCTTGGTTACTTTTTTCTCATTGCTGAGACAAAATACCCAACACCCAAAATGAAGGAAGGAAAGGTTTATTTAGCTTACAGTTTGTGGAGGTTTCAGTCCATACTTGGCTGATTCTGAGGCAGAGTGGCACATGGCACAGGGCAAACGTTCATGGCAACAGAGCACAGCAAAACCAGAAAAGAGCAAAAGGGAGGAATGGCTGCAAACAGCCTCTTTCTCTCCCTTACCTTGTAAACAGCCTACCCCCACCCAGGGGGCATGTAGCTCTCACACAGTGTCCCTACCCTCCTCTTCCTCAGGCTCAGGATGTATACAAAGTAAGCACCCTGGCTTCCTGCTGAGTCACTCTGCCAAACCTCTGGCCTTCCCAAGTTGACACAATGTATCAACCATAACACTTAATAAGACAAGTTGATTTCTTTCATTTATAGCTTTTTTTTAGGGGGGGGTCTGAAAGACATTCTGATGATTCCATTGCGTGCATATGTGTGTGTGTGTTGGGGGGGCTGCTCAATATTCCAGGATGTTTCAACTTTGTATGGACCCCATATCAAAAACAGGAACTGGTTCCCACTAGGGCAGGTAAAGATCAAGATTTCAGAGTATAAGTCAGTGCTCACTAGAGAAACATTTGATGCAAGATATATAAGTAACAAACATTGACAAAATTGGCTTACACTGGCCACCTACAAAGTCAGATGTGGTAGAAAGCTAAAAAGTGTTCTGTGTGCTAGAGATATGAAGCATCCAGTGAAAGGTCTGGGGCTCAGGATAGTGTCCCATGCAGGAGACTGAAGGGTCTGAGACAGAGGCCGAAGGGCCTGGGAAGGAAGCCAGGAAATGATATCCAATGTGAAAGTGAAGACTGGAGCCCCTCCAGGGGAAGAAAACTGTGCCTTGCTTCTTCCTTCGCCACTTACACCTTTCATGCAGCAAGCCTACCTAGGATGGGTCTTACGTCGTCACTAAATCCTCTCAGCTACGCCCAAAACTATGCTGATCCAATTTAGTTGGTGTTTCTTACTCATGTTGATACAATCAGTTACTTATCACACCCAGCAGCTGGTAAAAAGAGCATCAGAAATTGTACATCAGTTGTCAAAAGTTTCTTCCTGGAAGTGATGCGTGCCACTTCTGATCACGTTGCCTTACAGGTACCCATGTGTACATTCAAAGAGAAACTGGAAATCCTACTGGTTACTGGTAATTTCTTTATGGGATATGCTGGTAAACTGTATTAGTGAGACCAGGAGAGGAAATCCTGATGCTTTCAGTTATCAACAGTAAGTTATTTACTTGATAAGGGATGTATTTCCCTTCAGCTTTGTTTTCTCAGCTGTAAAATAGGGTAATATGAGCACTTATCCTAAAGGGATCATTGTGAGCCGTAAAGTACTTAGAACAGTACTTGGTATAAGTCAAGTCGTATAAAAATTTCATTCTCAATTTTTGCTATGAACATATCTTTGAGCTGCCAGCCTTAACTCTCCACCTTGCTTAGCGAAATACTTTCTCCTCTATGTCTTCATTGTATACATGAAACAAATGCGTTTATCTCAAAATTCACTATCTGTTTAGATGAGTTTATGAGTTTATTTTTCATTTTCATTAGCCCATGTTTGCAGAACATGCAGTTTACGTTCCTTGTGTGGTGTTGGTACATGTACACAACACATGTGCATTCCTTTCTCCCCTTTGCTCCCTCCCTCTCCCCCATCTCTTGATTCCCTTTCCACTTGAGAACGGTCTGTATTCCCACTGAATGTCACCCTTTTAACACCACACTCCAGAGTTGATCACCGTACCTGCATATAGTACATGCCCAATATATATCATGTGTATTAGAAAATGAATAAATCAGTGGACTAGTGATTTCAGAGATCTTCACTGAGAAATAATAACGTTTAGGTTCATAGTACTTCCTAGTTTTTCCTCAAGTCCTACTCCTCACTGATATTCTAATTCCTCTACCACTTGTATATAAGCTACACAAAGGGTGGAAGATTCATTGGCCTAAATGTTTTCACACTTACAGGTCTGATTTCCCCATTCATGAACTTCCTTGTACTATTCAGTGTAGTCCAACAGCTAGCAGCCTCAAGGTGACTTAGGCACTTGTTAATAATAGAATTCTACACTCCACCACAGACTTATTGATGTAAATGTGTATTTTAAGAAGATCCCAGGTGTTATGGTTGATACATTGTGTCAACTTGGGGAGTCTGGAGGTTTAGCTGAGTGATTCAGCAGGAAGCCAGGGTGCTTACTTTGTATACATCCTGAGCCTGTGGAAGAGGAGGGCATGGAGACTGTGTGAGAGCTACACACCCCCTGGGTGGGGTTAGCCTGTTTACAATGTAAGGGAAGGAAAGAGGCTGCTTGAAGCCATTTCTCCCTTTTCCTTTTGTGGTTTTTTGCTGTGTGCTGCCGCCATAAACATTTGCCCTCTGCCATGTGCCACTCTGCCTTGGAACCAGCCAAGTATGGGCTGAAACCTCCACAAACTGTAAGCTAAATAAACCTTTCCTTCCTTCATTTTGCGTGTTTGGTATTTTGTCTCAGTAAGGAGAGAAAAGTAACCAAGACACCAGGTGATTAAATGCATACTGAAATTTGAGAAGCAATGTTCTACAACTTTCAAGCTGCTTCTCCATGCACATGACTGAGTTAGGGTTTGAGCAAATGTAGCTGTCCTACAGTTGGTTTTGGCTGACATTTTTTATTTTGGTTGATTGAAGAAAAATGCTTCTAATAGATCTAATAATAACAGAATATCATTAATGTTTTGAGTGTGACAGATTTATAAATATTTTTTGTCATGTATGGATCTGCCAAAATGAAACCAATTAATTTGTATAATCAAGCAAAAAGAATTGAAAAAGAAAGGCTTTGTTTTGGATGTTTAAAGGCTTGCTAATGAATGTAGTTAGTGTTAACTCATCTATTTTATCATTTTATATATCACTGAACATGAGAAGTACAACTGAGAGAATGGAGGTGGGAAGTTACAGAACTCAAGGTGGCTTTTGCTAGGTGGTTTTGCGACATCTAATGTTGATCTGTGTGTCAGTCAGGGTTTGGCTTACAATGGTCAGCCACAGATTTGGATGAGGAAGCGTGCAGAGAGTGTCTGCACACTGGAGATTGAAGAGCCCAGTCCCAGGCCTGGAGCTCACTGCAGTGTCCTTGAAAGTCTGTATCAGGAGGCTGATGGGTCTGTGACACAAAGCTGAAGAATCTACGATGAAGGCGCAAGAGTCGACACCAGAAGGCTGAAGAGGCCCAGGCGGGAGCCGAGCAGTCTGCACCAGAAGGCAGGAGATGACCAAGCCAAAGGCAAAGCCTGGAGCTCCTCTGAAGAACCAGCAGGCAGTCCTTTCTCAATTCCCTTTTGTATGCTGCCCTCTGAGCGTGAGAGTGGTCCTCTACACCCACACCCTCTACCTGCCCTCCTCTTGCACAGGCTCAGGATGGATGCAAAGTAAGCACCCTGGGTCCCTGCAGAGTCACTCAGCCAAGCCTCTGGACTCCCCAAGTTGACACAATGTATCCACCATAGCAATCTGTTGTTTCTGTCAATACTTGATCTTAATATTGTGGAGGACTTCATATAGGTTCTGTGAAGGACATCAGGCAGCTGGCCTTCATGCATTTTCACAGCATCAGCAGTAATCTTTGTTCTGGGTAAAGATCTTCAGGACATTTTGAAAGGTACTCAGAGCATATTCCCTGTTGCAGGCATCTTTCATGTGAACGACTGGCAACAGGGCTTGGTATCTGCAGTGATGCAGGGTAGCACAGGGGCATGTCTCAATTGGGTCACATAGAAGTGAGGACACTGATGATAGTAGGAAGCTAGGAGGATCCAGTCAAAGAGTGATTTGCTGCTGCTTCAAAGTTTCTATTTCAGGAATAAAAAAATGACAAATTCTGTCCAGAAAGTCTTATTTTATGACCTGCCTTGAAGCTCCACATAGAAGGAAATCTCTCATCATTCCTCATAATGAATAATATAGTTCAGCATAGTCAATGTTAGTGTAGAGCTACATGGGAGAACTTCTTTTCTATGTGAAAAATAGCCAGAAAATTCTCCACAATGTCATGATGCCTTTGATTATAGGACCTCATCTAGGTTACTGATAGAGCCATGTATATATGTCATTCATTGCTTTTAATATCAGACTCTATTCAAGAATGATCAAGTTAAGCATGATTCCAAAAATTCCTCTTCTGTTTATAGTAGCTGTATATATATGTGTGTGTGTGTGTATATATATATATATATATATATATATATATATATATATATCTGAGAGGCTGATATTGTGATATTCATTTGTTTTACTCATAGATAAAAACCTATTAAAGATTTATTGGATAATATAGTCATAAGCAGTTAGTAAACAGTCAACATTATCAAATGACAAAACATATGCTGATTTTTATGTTTTTATATCCTCCTTAACATATTTCCTAGAAAATGTATTGAATACAGATAAAAGAGACATATTTACCAGGAGATCTTGTATATGTTTTAGCAATTATAATAACTTTCACATCTATTTTTTTTTTAATTAAAAAAAAATACAAGTACAAAAACATATTGACAAACAGACACCAATTAGCATAAAAACTAGTACAATCACAACTAATCTATAGACAAGGTGATATGATCTCAACAGTGGTTATTGCTTTATCCATTGATATCTTCGAAGTGTAAATATATAAGCCCATATACAGACATGCAAATATAGTCAGACAATTAACCCTCTCAACAACAGAAAAAACACAAAAACCAAAAATCCAAAGACAAAAAACAAAACAGGCAAACATCAACAACAGCAAAAACAACAACAACAACAAAAATAAACACCAATAGTTGCTGCTTTACATATTGATATCTTCGAAGTGTGTGTTCAGGATAACACATACAGCCATACAAGATTGATCAAATAACCCGTCATCGATTATTGCTTAGCATTAAGTGATATAATACAATAGTAGAACCATATTAGCCCTCCTGCATATATGCATATTCATATATACCTACATACATTTTTGTCTTTTTCTTTTCTACTTTACTTCATCCCATCTGTTCTTTGTTTTAGAACAGATTTCCTTCATGTCTCTTAGTTTATATTCCCCACCCTCGGGTTCTTACACCAGTGATACAATACGTTGCCTGCACATGTATCACTGATTTATTTCACTTATGAGTATGGACTCCAGTTTTGTCCACTTGCCTACAAAGTCCCCAAAACTGTCTTTCTTTATAGCTGAATAATATTCCATTATATAAAAATGCCACAATTTTTTAATCCAGTCTTTTGTGGATGGGCAC
>PVLD010027824.1:0-20230 GCA_004027595.1 Dinomys branickii
ATTTCTTTGTCTGAGAATTGTGTATTCATCTCAGATGCCCATTTCTGGATTGGGTCTTTGAATTTGGACAGGTACATGTTTTTTAATTCTTTGTATGTTCTAGATAGAAGACCTTTGTCTGAGGGACAGCCAGCTAGGATTTTTTCCCAATTTGTGGGTTTTCTTTTTACTTTGCTGATTTCTTTAGATGTACAAAAACTTTTCAGTAGGATGAGGTCCCAATTATTGATTCTTTGAAGTATTTCCCTTGCAGCTTCGTTCTTGTTCATGAACTCTCTGCCTACTCCTATGTCTTCAAGATTTTTACCTACTTTCTCTTCTAATAGGTTTAGAGTAAGAAACTTGTTTTAAAGGAGCTTAGTTATACAGTGAATTTTTTTTTTTGCACTGGACAACTCTACTTCTTCAACTTTCTGTTGGTTGACATTTAGATTTCTTGTAAACAGTAAAACGTTGATTCTCTTGTAGAAGCAGAGAAGCTCATACAATGGATCTTTGTAGGTTTGGAAGTTTTAGCAACCTGTAAGTCTAGAGACCAAAATGCACTTTTGAAAGTATCAGACACAGTATTTGGGACCATTTCCACCAGATCCTGTCCATTTTTCCCAACAAGTGTGTTCACTTACCCACCTCTCTTCTTTTTTTTTGCGGTACTGGGGATCGAACTCAGGACCCTGCACTTGCTAGGCAAGTGCTTATTCCACTGAGCTATATCCCCAGCCCTACCCACCTCTCTTCTGTCCCTGGACTATTTGTTACTCAGAGACTCTGGGCCTCCCCTGCAGTGCCTTCTCACCTCTCAGTAATGCTGGCTGCCTTATCTATTTCTAGGGTAAGAACGTGGCTCCAGCACAATCTCTTCTATGGCAAGGATCATGTCAGATTTAATGCCTTAGTTTCTCATATACGATTTGGTGCTTCCCACCACTTCCAGTCTTAGGCAAAGCACCAAGCTTTGGACATAAGAACTGGCTTTTCCAAGGACTTCCTGGATTGATCAGTTAGTACAAGCTGAACAGTATGGAGCAAAGTTTGATCAGTGAGAAAAAGGTGACAGAAAGGAGTTGCAAATGCATTCTGTACCCTCCTTGTCTCTTCAGTTTGGTTCCATGTGCGAAGGTACTACTTATCGATTCTAGAGATGTCCTACACGACCAAGAAACTTGCAGTAATTTTCTGATGAAGGCTGGTTTAGCAAAATTCCACCCTGTAATTGATATTGCCTCTCTCAGTAAAGCATTATCGGGTAGCTGTAGGCTTTGTTTTATTGAGTATCTGGCCAAGACAAGATACTAATATGGAAAAAGTCCTCCCATCATTAAGTACACATTCAAGATAAAGGAAAGTGAAGCCTAAGGTGAGTAGAAAGTGTACCAAAGAGTGAGTACAAGCAGGTGATTCCTTGTAGGAAAGAGGGGGCAAAGTAAATTTAAAAAATTATACTTTTGTTAGTTTTTCAGGGTAACAGAGAGGAGGATTTATTCTGACCAGTGTAAGTAATAATTTCTTATGTAACAGAAAATCATAAAAGCTTCTCTGGTTTACCACAATGTACATTTAGTTTTCACCTAAAAGCAAACCTGGTTCTGGTTACCCTTTTCCATTCTATAGGTCATTTGAAATGCTTGGTCTCTAATGTTTGTAGGGGTTGGAGAAGAAAATTGGAGCTGAAGCTTGAGAGGGAGAGAGAGAGAGAGAGAGAGAGAGAGAGAGAGAGAGAGACTAACATATGTCTGCTCACATAGTTCATTGGCTAGAACTAATCACTCTTCCAGAACCTGACTGCTAGGGCAGCTTGGAAATGCAGTTTTGTTGAACAAAGTCTGTCTCACGTCAGGATTCATCAATAGAAGGCAAGGGAGGAAGGACTGCAAGATGACAAAAGAAGAGATTTGCACAAGAGGAGTGCGAAGAACTATAAAAATGGGTAGGGGGAGGTAGAAATGCATAAAGATGTCTTTTGTGAAAAAAAAGTACATCGGGGGAGAAAGAAGACATTTCTAAAAGAAGTTTCGTTGGATTAGGTCAATTAGTGGGAAGCTTAGTAGAAGTACAGGTGGGTTTTGGGGGATTTTAAAAATAATTTATTTTATTTTAAGAATAAAGGAAGAAAACATATTAACAAACAGACATCCATTTACAAAATAGCATAAGAACAATACAAACAACACAGAGTTACAGACAAAGTGGTAGGAAATTGACAATGGTTGTTGTATTACTATTGATATCTTCAAAGTGGTTTCTCAGGAAAACAAATAGAGACGTGCAATAATGATCAAACCAGTGATCATTAACTGTTCCTTTCAGTAAAGCAATAGAAGACAGTAGTACAACTGTTAGCTATCCTGTATATACATATGTCTTGGTTACTTTACCCTTGTTGCTGAGACAAAATACCTCACGCCCAAAATGAAGGAAGGAAAGATTTATTTAGCTCACAGTTTGTGGAGGTTTTAGTCCATACTTGGCTGCTTCAGAGGCAGAGTGGCACATGGCAGAGGGTTAATGTTCATGGCAGCAGAGCACAACAAAGTAACCAGCAAAAGGGAGAAATGGCTGCAGGAATGGCGGAGGGAGCCTCTTTCTCTTCCTTACATATACAAACTACCTGCCCTAGGGTATAGCTCTCACACCATAATCCCAGCAAACTATCTGCCCTAGGGCAGGTATAGCTCTCACACCCATAATCCCAGCATTGGATCATGGGTCAGTCATAAACTCTAAAAGCCACCAAATAACTGCATGAGGATTTGGGGGGACATACAGACACAAACCATAACAACATACATACATAATTTTGGGGATTTTTTTTTGAAACAGGTTCTCATTGTATAGTTGAGGCTAACTTTGAACTCACTATGTAGCCTAGGCTGGCCTTGAACTCACAGCCTCTCAAGTGCTATGAGCTCCACAATGCCTGGCTAAGTATGGGCAGATGGGGTAACAGCTGATGGAAAAAAGATGAAGCCAAAGAGGAAGCCATTTTGACTATTTCACGATGAAATAGGGTGGGAAGTCCTGTTTAAGACATCAAGGTGGAAATATAGTATTCCTTAATACAAAGAGTATGGAAATAACTAACTCACTGTCCACTCACTGTGCTCTGTGTTCAGTAAACAGTAAATATAGGATGTCTAGTGGCTCCAGAAGAACTAACTCGCATTTCAGTGACACTTCTCAAATTTAGTGCCAGAAGGTCATGAGTATGTTGGTCACTTTATGAGTTTCAGGTGCAAAGGTTTAAGGTGACAACAGTTTTTTGGGCTCACTCAGATGTCCTTCACACACAAGAAAGAAAGAGCTGTAGTACAAATCCCAAGTTCAGTCTTGGACTATCTGGTAGGGCTGTTATAAGAGTTAATCCAAAGTTACTGGTGGCAAACCTGTGGCACCTGTGCTCCAGCTGGCTGTTTGTTATCACCGAAAACTCTAAAAGGCATGCCGTCACTGTCCTAAGTGATTAATACATGTTACCTAATGTTGGACTGATACAGTAAGCGAGTTCAGTGAGAATGGCATTCATTCTCAGACCAGGAGAGTAGGCATGAAAAAATCTTTATTGAGCCAGCTGACGGGCGGTCTCTAACCAGGAGTGAGAGAAGTTATCCACCTCGATCTGGGTCTCATCTTTGGTTTAAGTACACTTTAGATTTTCATAGTTACCGTTACCTCATTTTTGGGAATCTTACAAGAATGTTACACAATTATCACAAAGTTTACTTCTCCCAGGAGGTTGGACAGCCAAATTCCAAATGATCATTATAGTTTAACTTTTAGCCTACTCCCCAGTTTGACCTGTTTGTTCCATTCCCATTTTATGACTGTGCTCTCCTTTAAATGGGTTGACAACTAACCAAGGGGGAGGGGTGAAAAGTGGAGGTCAACTGCTGCTTAAGTGAACTTAGGTGATTTCTCTTACTGTGGAGTTAAAAACAGAAAATGGGGTCTCTCTTACCCTATCAGGGCTAAGATTCTGAAGCACCTATTTCAAGATTAGGAAACTGAAGCAGCAACTGGGAGTCTGTGAAATCATAGCTAGCAAAAGCCCATGGTATTAGGCAGATGCCGCTGGGTCTAGGGCTTGAGGAGTCATTAAACACTTTCCTGATGAAGTGTGCCTGAGCAGACCATGAATGTTAAGGAAAAGCCGGACAAGGAGCATGTAAATAGCAGATGAGAATGCAGGGTGGGGCATCATATAAAATACCCACACTTTGGAATGACTTTCGGGTAATCTGAATAGCAGGAGGATGTGGTCAGGAATTTCATGAAGGAAAAGGAAATAGTGGCCCAACATAAAGCTGAAAAGACAGGCTTACACAGAGCTGACTAGGTCATGCTATGGAAAGAAAACACTGTTCTTAGAGACTACTGAAGGGTTAGGCAAGTTGGTGGCTTAGTAGTCTTGTTATGTTACACCAACTGCTACGTGGAGAATGGGTTACAGAGGAGAACAAGTGGAAATAGGGAGAAAAGGAAGAATACCATTGTCAGGGCAGGAGCAAATGGAGAATTAGATTGGGGTGCTCCTAATAGCACTAGGAATGATTTCACTATTTCCATATTTAGCTTGAATGCAGAACTAGGAAGAAGCTAGTTGTAAGGCAGAGGAAGTGATCCTGGAGTCCTGCCTTCTAGCCTGAGCAACTGTATGAATAACGGTATATGTATTTAGATACAAGGGGTGTCTTAGTCCATTTTTACATATTATATTACACAATATATGAGGTCAAATACTTTTATAAGGAGAAGATGCTTATTTAGTTCAGTTTTGAGGGTGAAAATCCAAGGTTGGTCTGTTGTATCACATTCTGTTGGTGAGGGCTCATGGAAGGTGGTGTCACAATGACAGAAGCACCTGTGAGTTAGGTCACATGATAGAACAGGAGGGTCTTGGTCCATTATAATACCCTACTCTGAAGAGAACCCAGCGCTCCAGGAGAACTGCATGAATCCTTTCTGAGGGCAGCATCTGAAGTTATATGCACACCATAACCAGTATATTCTGTGTATATTCTCTGTTGTTGGTTGGAGAGTTTAAATAAATACTTATTTAAACAAGTATAGATTATAGAAGTATTTTAAGGCAGGACAGAGAATTCCTATATACTTTTACCCAGTTTGCTTTAGTGCCAAGTTTACTTCTAGCCTTATAGTAAATTTATCAGGACTAAGAAATTAACCTTAGAGGAATATTATCAACCAAACTGCAGACTATATTCAGATTTCACCAGTTTTTGCATGAAAGTGCTATTGCTAACCTAGGGCACAACCGAGTATGCTGTATTGCTTTCAGAAGTGATGTCTCCTTGGTCCCATAAACCGTGACACTTACTTAGCAGTATTCCTTTGTTTCTAATGAGCTTGATGCTACTGAAGAACAGAGCTTAGGTATTTTGCAGTTTCCTCCTCAATGTGGGTTTGTTTGCTACTTTTTCATGATAAGGATGGAGTTACAGAATCTGGAAAAACGTTGTTCAATGTGTGTTTTTCTCTACCATTATGGTCAGAGACACATGATTGCAATGTGGACTAGGATGCCACTAGATTAAAGGAGTATATGCCCAATATGTCTGTTGTAAAGTTATTATTTTCCCCTTTCTGTATTCAATTCACTAGAATCTAATCACTAAGTCCATAATAAATTAATACTCTAGTACAGGGCGAATCAGTCTCCCTTTGGGAGAGATTATCAAATAATTTATGGAAATACATTACAGCCACCATTGTAATTAATAAGTACTTTTGAGACATAGTTTTAGACCATGAAATTATTCTATTTATCTTTGAAGTTTCTCATCCATTAGCTGATTTTGCCAGTAGCCACTACCACTGAGGTTTTCCGGCGATGAGTCTCTATTTCCCTAATTCTTTCTACATTTATAATTTGGAATGATGATCTGAAAGGCAGGGATCAATATTTTTATAGGAAGGTAATATCATTTACTTCATTTTTTCTTGAGAAGACTAGACTCCTTAGTGAGAAGTAATTCTAGCTAACTCAACACTGTATATATCTAACTCCTTCATTCATTGGATTTTGGCTTACATAAAAGGGAATGAAATGAAAATATAGTTCATTTATTTTGACTAATTCTATTTTTTAAAACTGTAAGGAGAAAAATCAATAATTTCTCAGTTTCTAGATGATAGTCAATATTTATTTATTAATTTTTTTTGGCGGTACCAGGGATCAAACTCAGGACCTTGCACTTGCCAGGCAGGTGCTTATTCCACTGAGCTATAACCTCCTAGATGATAGTCAAAATTCAACTTAAAGTTGTTTTATTGCCATAGAATAAAGGGTAAGTAGAAACTTTAGACTAATAGAAATAACATGAAATTCTTATTGTAAAATGCATATTTAATATCTTCACAAAGTACCTTTAATTTATAAAGCATATAGGTAAGAGCTGGAAAATTATTATTATTATTATTTATTTATTTTTTTTGCGGTAATGGGGATCGAACTCAGGACCCTGCGCTTGCTAGGCAAGCGCTTATTCCACTGAGCTATATCCCCAGCCCCAAGCTGGAAAATTATTGAAAAGCATAAATAAGAAAAAATTTTACACTATATTGTATTATCTGAATATAATTATCATAATCTGGTAAATTTCTTTGTTTTTTAGAATAGTTATATGCACGGATATGAAAATTAATATTTACACATATGATTAATAACTTATTTTAAATTTTATAAATTGGTTCTTTGTTTCCTATATTATCATCTATTTTCCATCTTGCTAAACACTGCTTAGAAAGGTTTCCACTGTTTGCGTAATACCTCATGATATGGCCCCAAATATACTTCATCATCCCCTTATCATTGCCAATTTGGTTGTATCAAATGCTTTACAGCATTTATCTCTGCTTCCTAAACACTTTATAAAAGACATGATACGTGTCCTGTTTGCTCTGATCTTTGTCTTGATTTGACAGATTGTGTACTGTCATTCTTGCGGTGAGACTGTAAACCTTAACGATTCACTTTGTTGATGAACCCGTCAATAAGACAAGAAGTAACTGCGCTATACGTCCAGGGAAATGTAAGGTGTGATTTCTGTTCTTGCTTCTCCTACTCATGCCCCGCAAAGGCTCTAAATTAAAGGGAGGCATGGGTGCTCTTGTTTTGTGCTTTTAGCTCTGATTTCTCTGTCATGTCATAGCGTTCAGCTTAGTGTCTGTGCGACGCTCACATTCTTCTAAAGCCTTTCTTAGCTGGTCTTTCATGCATTCCTTGCAGGAATCCTAGCCTGTGGATAAAAACATTTCTAGTACTTAAACCAGAGAACTAAGAAAAATCGCTCTTTCCTGGATTTTGCATACTCTAAAGTAGTGATTTTCAAGTAATACACTGGGTGTTCCTAGTATTTCATGAACTGGTCCATATTTCCCTTTGAGAATTTTAGCCTTATAAGGGGTTTAAGCTTTTAATGCCTTCTGTAAAAGCCTAATAATGACAAAAGTATTTATCAAGAGGCAAACAACAAAAAATATGTAGAAACATTTTAAGACAATCTATTAATCTTACTTTTAAATGATCTTGACTACTTTTATATCTTTTTCCCAGGGTCATAATTGTCTTTTTATGCTGTTAAATTTGTTTTTTGGTTTGAAAAGTATTAAAAAGCTATCTTTAGCCTCCTGAGTTTTCCTAAGCCTGCATTTAAGGGTAATAATCTAAATTCCATCAACTGAATCCCACAAATGCTCCCATGCCATTTCCTGTCCAGGTTATAATTCCCTTTGTGATCACATCAGTCTGACATCTGTGGTTGCCAAATAGCACAGAATACTTCTCTTTCTCTGACCTTCAGATTTGATACAGATTCTCTGGGAAGACACATAAGTGTGCTTAACGCTGCCTTGGCCACTCGTGCCAAGTGTCAAAATACCAATATCTTTTCTCTAGTGTTCCACATACTACCAAACCTTATGTTTGTTTCCTATCCCTATCTCTCTATCTCTTCCTATATCTTCAAACATAATTTGCCCCCAAGGTCACAGTGAATTTCATAGAAAATATTCCTGCAGTGTTTTTTGTAGGATCAGATGTGAGTCTGCAGTCTTGGATGCAGCAAAAATGCTTTTGCTTTATTTTTTCCTTTTCTCCTCTTATCTATAACCCTTGTGGCTATGTTTTTACTCTCTTAAAATTCCCTTCTTCGGGATGGGACAGGTATTCTTGCAGGTGATTAAGGCTGTAGCTGCTCCGGCTAGACCTCCTGTGCTCAAATTCCTGCTCTATCAATTACTAGTGTTGTGATTTTGGGCAATTTACTTTGTCCTTCTAGGCCTTGGCTTCCTCCCTGAAATGGGAATGAGGCTGCCTAGGTTTGTTAGGAGGAACAAATGCACTGTACACACCAAATGCTTTGAATTACACTTGGCACTGTAAAAGCCCCAATAGACATTAACAGCTTATATACCTAGATGTGTCTGATCTCTCCGGTGGGTAAGATCAAGTCACATCTTTGGATTTATGACTCATTCATACCACCTTCATATATTTGTCAGATAAATATTGTTTACAGATTAAATATTTTATGGGGCCAAAGGAAATAATTTTGACTCATTAGAAGCAGTTGTCAAAGAACCAAACTGCAGGTGCAACTCATATTTTGGTGCTGCAAACACAGAACTTTTATTTTTTTTCAGTTTCCAGGCCAAACATTCTGATTTTAGGATTTGTTTCAGACAACTCAGAGAAGGGGCTACTTTTTGCTGCCCTGCTGACCTTGCTGGAAAAGACACCAAGAAGGAAAGTGGATTTAAAACTTAAAGGGCAGAACATAAAACACATCTAACTGATAAGAGCAGAAACAAAAATGTGTTTAAACTACAGATAAAATGAAATGTTAAGAGTTCTGGGCTTCAGCCACATGAAGTCATAGAGCCTTATTCTTGATGGGCAATCTGACAAGAGAGTAAATGAAGTTTCCCAACTCTGGGCTTTCTTCCAAGAAGGGTTTCGGACTGCAGAGATGTGGGGGAGTGCTGCCGTCTAGGGCAAAAAGAACACTGAAATCTGTGTGTTTATTTCTAAGGACCTTTTGTCCAACTTTGAGCTGAAAAACTTGGGAACTCTGGAGGTCACGTGATATAGGTAAAACATCCCTGATCTTAGCCACCACTCACTTCAGTGGTCTTCCTATGTGAAACTGGTAAAGATTCTTGACCTGCCTAAGTCTCAGTTTCTCTATAAATAGAACAGAAAATTTACCCTTGCTGATAATGATATGATGTGTAAAGACACATAAATTATACATTGCATCTCATAGGCAGTATGTCCATAAGATTTTCAAGGGCCTTTTGAATCGCTTGAGAAAAAAAATAACTTTTTCTCTTCAAGTTTTAAAGTAGGAAATGGAAACTAAGAGTGATTTTTAAAAACATAATTATAAAAGTCCTTTCAATCTTTTAAATATCTAAAATTATGTCATGTGTAATGTGGGCACATTTTAATAATTATGATATGATATCATGTGGTGCATCAAAAATTAACAGATTTAGGAGGAGACAGTTTAATAGTGAAGCATTTAGAATAAGTTAAGTCTTGGATTAGTGTTAATTCATTTTCTCCCTTATTTCTCCTCTGGGACGGCTTCAAATCTGGAAAGAGGTACAAGATCAAATAGTTTAATCAGATATTATCCAGGTAGTCCACATAATGTGGAGCACGAGGGGATTAAAGTTTATTTTTACCTTTATTACATTTTTTGTTTTACCCTGTGCACAGCATTGCTGGCCATTCTTTAAAATTATGTAAACTAACATTTAATTCTCCTAATAACCTAGTGAAATATTTATCCCAATTTTTGAAGAAGAGATGGAAACATGAAAATACCAGACAGTTTACCAAATTGATTCAGTGTTGCAGCCAGGATTTGAACACAAGGATTTTGACACTGGGACCCAACCTTATCCATCAAATAGTATTGCTTTTGAGATATTCAAGATATCAAAATAGGTTACAGAATTATCAGTTAAATGTGCACTAGTGCAATCCATAGGCTATGCCTTTTTCAGTACTGAATTAAAGAAGAAAGCAATATACTGATTACAGTTTTTAAAATTATTCCCAAGAGTACTGTAATTTTTAATGTATAGATCTTTTACTTCCTTTGTTAGATTGATTCCTAAATATTTCATTTTTTTTTGATACTATTGTGAAGGGTGTGATATCCCTAATTTCTCTCTAGTGTCTTTGTTATTCATGTACAGGAATGCTACTGAGTTTCCGGTGTTGACTTTGTATGTAGGTATGCTACTGAGTTTGATTAGAAATCTAGAATTTTTTTGGTGGAGTTTTTGGAATCTTCTATGTAGAGTATCATGTCATCTGAAAATAATGATAATTTAATTTATTCCTTTCCTATACTTATTTCTTTTACTTCTGATTTGCATAAGTGGAACCATCCTTGCATTCCTGGGATGAATTCCACTTGGTCATGGTGTATAATCTCCTTGATGATTTGCTATATCCTGTTTGCTAGTATTTTATTGGTGACTTTTGCATCTATGTTCATTAGGAAGATTGGTCTGTAGTTTTCTTTTTTGGTTGGTTCTTTCTCTGATTTTGGTATCATGGTAATACTTGCCTTCAGGAATGAGTTATGGAGAGTTGCTTCTCTTTCAATTTCAGTAAAGAGTTTGAGGAGTATTGGCATTAAATTGTCTCTAAATCCTCATAGATTTTTTCTTTACTTCAGATGTTATCATTTCAGGAATGTCACTTATGTGTCTTCCATTTTCCTCTATCTTATTGTCTGCTGGACTTGTTATGTGTGAGCTGGAGGTCTGAGGTTGCATTTTGCTTCTGTGTCTTGTTATTTTCTACTTCAAAAGTTTTCATTTTGTTTTCTGTGTTGATCCTTTAAAGTTTTGTAGTAGGTAGCTTGATCACTAGTATCAAGGTCTAGGTAAGGCTTGTTCTTTGGGAATGTCTTGTGTGTGTAGGTGGCTCTTTGTTTGTGTCAGTCTCAAGAGTGCACCTTTCCAATTAACTAAGAGTGAGATGTTGGTATTCTGTTTGGTTCAGTCCCCAATCCTCTTGTACTGGGGTGTGGTGACATTATTACCCCAGAACTTCCCAGTATTATTCCAGAAGTGAGAACAATTGGTTAAACAGCTATCACATCACAGCTAAAGTAGTATAATTAGCAATAACATAGCATTTAGAACAGTTTAGACACTAAAAAACTGTGGTAACTATTAATTTTGCACCTTTAACCATAGGAGCAAAATCTACAGTTATATTACAGAGCCATTGTGAATTCAGAGCTTGTATACAAGGCATTTCCCTTTGGTAGAGTGGTTTTACTCTGTGGTGAGGAAATTCAAGAAAGACAGTGGATAAGACAAAAATAACTGCAAAAAAGGTAGAAGCCAGGCTGGCAGACAAAAGCTAATCATGCAAGCTTTAGAAACTGGAAAATACGGCAGAAAAGGAAGAATGAAGGAGTAAGGGATTATTTGAACTTGGCCTCTGGGTTTGGAAGATGGCATTAGCTTTCTGTGGCCGAATTTCTCCCTGGCCATTTAGAAAAGAGAAAACAAGAAAAAAGTAAAAGATAAAGAAAAACAAGGGGGAAGCCCCCAGACACCATGCTGGTTCACCTACCACCTGTTGGCTTGTGTTGTTTCTGGTGCTTCTGACGATTACACACTGCTAGTCCTGCCTGCCCATCCTGGTTGGGGGCCCCAATGTGTGGCTGAAGTTCTCATCAGTCTCTGCACCTTCCCACACATTTCACCTGTGTCCTGGCGGCTGTGAGAGGAGGGACTGTTTTTTAATTTTTTTTCTTTTTTCATTGCCACAACATGCAGGATACTGGCACAGGCAGAATTTGACATCTTGTGTGACAGAGCAGGGGGATCATACTGGAGAAGTAGTATCTTATATGTTCAATTATGAGTTGCTAATCTAACTCCCCAAACTTTGTAGTGATACTTTTAGTAATATTCATCTGAAAAAAATATCTAATAGAATGGAACCAATAGCACATGTATATTATTTATTCAGTCTATCATAGGCAGCATTGGGAGCATATGCAAATTATTAGACCCCTGTAATTATGCTTGTGCCCTCTCAGAATGGAGTTATGGAGAAGTAATGAACTGCAACATCACGTAGATGGTTCCATTAGCTATGTAAAGGAGCCTGTAGGATTTTACTGAGCACCAAAAAGAAGCAAAACCTCTTTGTTGTTGTTTTCTGAAAGACTTCCAAAAGGAATCATGGTTATTAAGTAAAACTGCATAAGTGAGAGCTGTGCACTTAAAGTAAACAAAATTAATTCCTTAAGGCTGAAGAAAGTATTCCTGAACAAGTGGGATATGGGCTATCTGTGAAATGAAGGACACTCACTTAACATATTGCAGACACTTACATACATTAAAATGTATTACTTGTTTAATGAGGAGCTAGAAACCTGATTACATTTTCTGCATAGTTTCTAAAGTTTACTGTATTAAACTACAAAGGATTCCCATTTCAGGGGGTATATCTTGTAAGCCCCAACTAATTATTTTTGCTAATTCTTTAAGTATGGAGTTAAAGAGTTTCAGTGCAATTTGCTCAAATGTTTCTTTACTCTTAAAATGTTTATAACACTTTACAGTGATCCAAAATCTATGAATTTATCCTAAGAATATAATTGGAGATATGGGTAGGAATATTTGTGCTAGAACTACTTGTAATAAGCAATATCTGGAAACACCTGAAAGATTATCAATGTGAGATTTATTACTGAGTTATAATGTTTTTATGATACAATACCACAAGGTACTTTACCCAGGGTCCATAAAATGAGAGATCCTGAGATGGCTAGGGGCCACCCCTCCTTTGGTCCCGCAACCCCAGGATAGCAAGTATGAAGCCAGAAAGAGCGAAGAGAAGAAAGATGAGAAGAAAACACAGCAATGTGTCATTCGTTAGTTACTGTTTACCTCTAACACTTTGGAGGAAATTATCTGATGTAAGACTTGAGAAAGAATTTATCTTATTTCTCCCACTGTCTTCCTTTAATCCTGGTCGGAGTTCATCCATCAAAGAGTTGATTCCCTAATTGTGCCTTATTTTATTTTGTTAGCATGTAAGGAAGTTGGATTCGTGTACTCAGTTGCCTTCCACCAGGTAGTATGCAGCGAGAGTTGCCAGAGACTCTGGACTGGGGGCTCGATGGTTCCCATAGAACTAATGCAGTAGCAAAAAGCGAGCAGGAGAATGTGTCAGGAGACACCAAGGTGAGAGAATTTAGAGAAACACCTCAGATATGTCCATTGAAACATACATAAAAACTAAATGGAGAAAATATTGACACCATCACAATATAACGGGAAAGAAAAAAGAAAATAAAATGTGTATGCAACCTGATGCTGCATTTTAAAAATATTGTACATACATGCAGAAAGAGAAAGAAGAGAACATTAAAGACATGCAATGAATCTCATCAGGCAATTATCTTTAGATGATGGCGGTACAACAGATCTTCAAAGATTTTTTAAAATAGGATTTTCTGATCTTTTCAAGGCTTCAATATGGAGCATTCATTGCCTTTTGCTATAAAGGTAAAACAGATGTGAGCAGACTTGTCTGTAGAATAGTTCAATAGACAATGCTGGTAATAACAATAAGAAGATACACTGCTAGTTTTAATAACAAAGATAAAAACCTAGTGATCCAACAGAAACTTTTAGGGTGAATGGGAACAAGATGGCAAACAGTATTTTCCGGCTCTTGTTCTCCACAGAAACACCAATTCAGATCCCTATCGCACTTGGAAATAACTGTGCAAGAACTAAAGACACCAAACGAGAGATTACCATACCCAGGCATAGGGTAGAAATAAGGAAAGAAGCAATGAACAGTGTAAAGAGTTCAAGTTTACGTGTCCATGTCACACGACACCCCACACTAAGCAGCACAGTATTGACAGAGGTAACTGCTTTGAGGAAGGAGAAGGATGTGTGTCTGGCCTTGAACATTGCAACATGTTTGCCCCAGTAAGATTCTGCACCAGAAAGGCCCCTATGGCCGTGGACTCCAGGTTGGTATCTGTGAACTGAGCCTATTGATTCTTCTCCACAACAGATTAGATCTGTGGCCAAAGACACCAGGTCTTTGCGATGGTCTCAGTCTCTAGATTGTCTCACTGCTAAGCTAAACTTAGTAGCCCAAGCTCCAAACTTCCCAGCGCTGGGTCAGCTCCAATGGCCTCAAACTCTGGGATGTATTGGACTGTCATCCACAGGTCCATAATCCAGGGTCCTGAACCAGACCAAATCTTAATTATCATGCTGACACCTCAGGATCCAGTTTCTAGACTGGCCCTTGTGGGTATAGGCTCCATGCCCAGTCAGCATCAGCCTGGCCCCTTCAGATCCTGTCATCAGGCTCACTCAACACTAGGCCAGCACTGTTATTTTCAAGGACTAGGCATCCCACTGCAGACACAGGTCTGCCTAATGCCAGGATGCTCCCTGAAGTGTCACGTATCATCAGAGTCATGGCCCAGTTTTCTTCCAGTAGACTTCAGGCTTCTCATGAATTTAGGCTCCAGCACTGCTCTTGTGTCCACAGACACAGCCTGGCCCTTATGGGTATAATCTCTAGGACATTTTCTGCACATTAACCTGCAGGCTGAAATCAGCAGACCAAGGTTGAAGGCCAGCTACAGTGACTCTGGGACCAGGGCACAATCTAGGATCTTAGGTTCTGGACCAGTCTTTAGTCTCATCCATGCTCCCTGTACCAGCCCCAGGCCAGCTCTAGGATATAACAATGTCCCTGTGCTCTTAGAGTCCAGAAGACCCAAGTCTTCTCCCGAAGATCTGGGATTCCAATCAACTTTGTAGATTTAGCAGCAGGACAGACTGTAGAATGAAAATTCAAGACTGTATCTGGAGATCCAAAATCCAGCCAGCCCCCAAGGTCACTGATGCAGTGTTACCACTGTAGATTTATGCCCCTGGTGAAACTTCATAGACTTAGATTCCAGGGCAACCCCAATGGGTCTAGTTTCCAGACACATCTTAGTGTATCTAAGTCCCATGCTTCCCTACCTGTTATCTCTGGAACCAGACCAGTCTCCTCAAGAACTCCACCAGAAGGCCTGCCTTCAGACCACACCAGTACCCTGCCCATCATCTCTGGACCAGAAAACTTGTGAAGGATTTTTCTAGAAAAAGTTAATGTGGAAAAAAATAGCAAAGTAAATCCAAACAAAGTAGGAGGACAAAATATCAAAGATTAGAGCAGAAGTAAATGAAGTAGAGACTGGCAAACCAATGGAAAAAGATCAACAGAATGCAGAGTTGGCTTTCAAAAGATATAGACAAAATTTAAAAATATGGACAAACCTTAGCTAGAGTATAAAAAAGATAGAAAACTCAAATCAATAAAATCAGATATGAAAGAAAAGATATTACAACAAAAATGCCTGGGATGTTAGCAGTCATTGGTGTGTTTTGATTTGGGATAACAAATATGACCTAAATTTGATAGTGGCTATAGATGTATAGCTCTGTCAATGTGCTAAAAGCTATTGAATGAATTCTACCTTTTAAGTTTATGAATTGTGTAGTATATAAATTTTAGTTCAATCAAGTTGTTTTTTAAAAATAAAAAATACAAAGGATCACAAGAGACTACTGTGAGAAATAATATGCCCATAAATGTCATAACCTAGGGGATATGAACAAATTTCTAGATACATACAACCTACCAAAATTGAATTACAAAGAATAGGAAATTTGACAGGTAAATAATAAGTAAAGAAATTGGATCAATAATAGAAATTCCTCCTTGAAGAAAATCCCAAGTCCTAGAGACCTCATTGCTAAATTCTACCTAACATTTAAAGTACTAGTACCTATCTGAAAATGCTTCCAAAAATTAGCAGAAGGTGTGGGGCACTTCCAAACTCATTTCATAATACTAATATTACCCTAATACTAAAGAAGGACACTATAGGAAAGGGAAATTTTAGGCTAAACCCTCTAATAAACTCAGATGTAGAAATCCTCAACAAAGAACTAGCAAATTGGAATCAACAGCAAACTAAAAGGATCATTCATAATAAACCAGTAGAATTTATCTTAGGCATACAAGGATGATTTAATCTATAATATTAAACATTAAAAGAATGAAGCACAATGCCATATGATCATCTCAATAAGCACAAATGTAGCATTAGACAAAATATAGCATCCTCTCCTGAGAAAAACTCAAAACAGAATAAATGAACCTTAGTACATTAAAGGCTATGTATGACAACTTCATAGCTAATATAATTTAAAATGAGAAGTGCTTTTTCTCTAAGATCTGTAAAAAGATTGATTTACCCACTCCTGCTACTTTTATTCAATGTACAGCTGGAATTCCTAGCCAGTGCAGCTAGGCAGAGGAAGAAATAAAAAGCACCCAATTGGAAAACAAGAAGTTATATGGCTCTGTTTGTAGGCTCTATAACCATGTATATAGAAAACCCTAAAGACTTCCCTCAAAGCTGTTCAAGGTGACAAATTAATTCAATAAAGTTCGAGGACATAAAGTTAGCGTACAAAATTTAGTAATGTTTCTATTTACTAACAACAAACATCCAAGAAAGTAATCAAGAAAGCAATTCCATTTATAATAGTTAAAACATTCTAATACTTTTAACTGAGAAGCATTAAGACCCAAAAACTGAAACTATAAACATTGATAGAATAAATGGAAGATTACACAAATTGATGAAAAGATATCCCATATTCATGGAATGGGATAATTCATTCTGTTAAATGGCTCATACAAACTAAAAAGAACTTGAATCAATGCAATAACTACCAAATTTTAATGACATTCCTCACACAGAAATAGAAAAGGAAATTGCAAATTCATATGGCACCATAAAAGAAGAAAAACTGTCAAAACTTTTTAATATAAAAAAAGTGGAGGTGGCCACACTACTTGATTTCAAATTATATTACAAAATACTGGTAACCAAAACAGCATGATACTGAAATAAAAACAGATACATAGACAAATGGATCAAAATGGGAAATCCATAAATAAATTGACACATTTATGACCCACTGATTTTAGACAAAAACATTGAGAATACACAACGAAGAAAAAACTGTCTCTTTGATAAATTTTGATAGAACAAGCAGATATAATTGGATACATGCAGAAGAATTAATGTTGATCAATATCTAATACTTTATACACACACCAACTTGACAAGGATTAAAGACTCCAGACTATAACATTGGCACAATAAAACATAAGGGAAAGTCTGTAAGACCTTAGCCAAGGCAATATTATTTTGAAATTATAGTAAAAAAACATGGATAGCAAAAGAAAAATTAGAAACATAGGGCTAAATTTAAAAAAAAAGCCCTGCATATCCAAAGAAACAATTGAAAGGGTGAAGAGAGAACCTACATAATGAAATAAAATATTTGTGAACCATACACTTGATAAGAAGTTAATATCAAAACTATCTAAAGACTTTAACTCAATTTTAAGAAAATAAATTGCTATTTAAAAACTAGCTAAAGATGTGAAGAAACAGTTTCAAAGAAGATACACAAACTGAAAAAATAAACATGAAAAATGTTCAACATTAGTAATCATGGGAGAGACTCAGATTAATTCACAATAAGATAACACCTCACATCTGTTGGTGTGACTGTTATCAATAAGCCAAAAGAGATAGGATGTGTTGCCTAGGATGTGGAGAAAGCAACTCTTTTATATCATTGAGAGGACTCTGAGTTAGTACTTCTATTATAAAATTGTATGAAATTTCTCAAAAAACTTAAACATAGAACTATTGATGATTCAGCAATCCTGCTGCTGGGTATTACTATATATAGTGACAGATCTGGATTTATGATAGTGTGACTTGAAAGCTTTTTGACTTCACAACTGCCCAAAGTGATACACGTTCAGGAGAAATTGCACTTCCGCTTGAATTTTGATCCTTCCACTGGCTGACAACATATCACAGAATAGACTTTATCGTGGTGAAACTTCCACTTATCTGCCTTATTAGGAGAGTAAACACAAAAAATGTATTGTGTTGTAAAGCTGTGATGTTAAGTAGATGAACTATTTCAAATGTATTTGCCACTTACAATATTTTCAACTTACAGTGGATTTATTGGAACATTCTTCCATCAGGAAATGAATCTATGTCCAAGAAGTGTCCACTCTCCCACGTTCATTGCAGCATTATTGACAATGACCATGGCATAGAATCAACTTAAGTGGTGTTTATTATAGTTGAATGGATAAGCAAAGTGTGGCATAGGTCCAAATGGAATATTGTTCAGTCTCTAAAAGACAGAAGTTCTTTCATTTGTGATGACAGGAATGAAACCGGAGGACACTATCTTAAATATTAACTAAGCAAGTCCAGGAAGGAAAATGCGGCATGAGTTCACTTATAGGATGAGTCTAAAAAAGTTGAAGTAGATAATAAAATGTTGATTACCAAGTTCTGGGTGTATGTGTGGGTGAGAATGGGGGGGGGCGGGTAGTACTGGCCGAAGGATATAAAGTTTCAGCTAGACAGGAGGGATATGCTCGAGAGATAAGCTCCAAACTATGACTATGGTAAAAACCATGTATTGTTTTTTGAAAATAGGTAAGAGAATACATTTTACTTACTGTTTTTTTTTTTTTTTTTTTTTTTGCAGTACTAGGGATCGAACTCAGGACCCTGCGCTTGTTAGGCAGGTGCTTATTCCACTGAGCTATACCCCCAGCCCAAGAGAATAGATTTTAAATGTCCCCACCACAAAAAATTATTCTGTGAGTCAGTGCATGTGTTAGTGGCCTCAATTTAGCCATTCTCCAATACATATATATATTTTAAAACAACTTGTACACGATAAACGCATATGATTTTTTGTCAACTAGAATAAAAGTTATTTCAGCGAGAACATGTCATGGTGTTTAATACAAAAATCCAGCATAAATCCTTAATAATATCTAATGAAAGGAAAGCGCTCACAATTGGTTAATAAAAAAATACGAGGCTGGAAATGTAGCTCAATTATATAGCCCTTCCCTGTCATGAATGAGATCCTGGATTCGAAAGTGTTACTGTAAAAGTCTAGAAATCAATATGTTTTTGTATGAAGTATATTTGAAGAGTACATCTATCTCTTTTAAAAAAGAAATTCTGGCTTCCGGGAAGATGGCGACCAGGTGAGCAGCAGAGGGAATCTCTCCCAGAGACCGATCCTTTGCGCGCGGCTGCCCGGTCCGTGGAGGCAAAATTCCAACTGATCGGGCTGCTCTCCGCGGCCTGAGAATTAAAGGACCGGCTGACAAGCCACGCGGCGAGAAGTGGGCGGACCCTGAGAGCTCGGTGCCCAGGGGATCGGTGCAGTGCTTGGGCCGCAGCTCGGTTCAAATCGCGTACAGCCGAGAGAGCGAGTGCGGAGGGAAGAATGGCTTCAGCTCCTAAACCCGACCGGCTCAGAGGCGGCTGTAACCAGGATTTGTTGGAGGCAGCAGAGCAGAGGAAACTCAGAGAACGCGCTACCGGGACAGACTGCGCCAATCTGGGCAACGGTCCGGGATCCCACTCAGAACCCCGCCCCCGCAGCCAGCGCTGCGCGAACTGGAGCAACAGCGACCGGCGGGATTTCTGAGTGGGGAAAAAGCTCCATCCAGAGAGATACATCTGAACGGCATTCCTGTCTGCACGATCAAAGGGTGAGTTAAGTGGGTGCTCTAAGCGGTTTTTCCTGAATCGGGAAGAAGCTCAGCCCAGCGAGTAACATCAAAACAGCTTGAAGAACTGCGGGATCTCCCGGGTAGGAAGAACTAGCTAGGCGCCCCAACGGGATTTGTGAGGGGGGAAGGAGCTCCACCCAGGGAGGAACACCGGAGTGCCCTGTCTGTAGGACTCCTGGGGTGGCGAGCTGTTTATTCGCCCCGGCCAGGTCTTGGGGTAGGGAATAGAAGCAGAAATCTCAGAAGACAGCTTAAGGGACATTCTCCCAAAGAGAAGTAATCATTGGAGTAGCCTCTGCAGCAGACCTTTGCCTGCTGAACTGCCTGTGGAATTTATAGCTCCACATTTTGAATCTGATACCCAAAAATGGGAAAACAGAGGAACAAAACGCAGTCTCAAAACTCAACCCCACCCAGAACAAGTTTTGAATGTGAAGATACAGGGGAACCAGGAAGCCTCATAGCTTCAAGTTATGAAACGATTGCATC
>PVLD010027825.1:0-20233 GCA_004027595.1 Dinomys branickii
CTGGAGTCCATACTCATAAGTGAAATAAATCAGTGATACATGTGCAGGCAACGTATTATATCACTGGTGTAAGAACCCGAGGGTGGGAATATAAACTAAGAGTCATGAAGGAAATCTGTTCAAAAACAAAGAACAGATGGGACGAAGGAAAGGAGAAAAGAAAAAGACAAAAATGTATGTATGTATATAGGAATATATACGAATATACATATATGCAGGAGGGCTAACATGGCTCTACTATTGTATTATATCACTTAATGCTAAGCAATAATCGATGACAGGATATTAGATTAATCGTGTATGTCTGTATGTGTTATCCTGAACACACACTTTGAAGATATCAATATGTAAAGCAGCAACAAGCGGTGTTTTTTTCTGTTGTTGTTGTTGTTGATGTTGTTGCTGTTGTTGATGTATGCCTGTTTTCTTTCTTGTCTTTGGATTTTTGGTTCTTGTGTTTTTTTTTGTTTTTTTTTTTTTCTGTTGTTGAGAGGATCAACTGTCTGACTAAATTTGCATGTCTGTATATGGGTTCATACATTTACAATTCGAAGATATCAATGGATAAAGCAATAACCACTGTTGAGACCATATCACCTTGTCTATAGATTAGTTGTGATTGTACTATTTTTTATGATAATTGGTGTCTGTTTGTCAATATGTTTTGTACTTTTATGTTTCTAAAATAAAAAAAATACATGTCTTGTAAATAATTTTTAAAATTATTTTTCTTAAAATTTTGGTCTTTCAGGTTCTTGACATTGGAGGTTAGGGCCCAAAGCCTTACTAAGTATGATTTAAAGAGCTTCCTGGTTTCCATTTCCTGTCATTATTATCAAGCATATTCACCTCCACTTCCCATCGGAGCCCTTCGTGTTTCTGATACCCAAGGCTTGATTTAACTGAAGATTCTGCTTAGTGATGTAATTTCCCTGAACATTTCCAGCTCTCACCACAGCAACTCACACTGCTCTTCAGTGCCAGGAAACCTCTTGGTCCTATGAAACCTCTTTTATGGTTAAGATGTCTTTTTTTGTTTTAATGAAGAATTGTCTTCATCAAATTTCTGAACTGAAACCGTACTAGCATTTCTTGGTCTTTTTTTTCTACTTTGAATTTGCTGAAATTCTGGAAACTGAGATGTCCATTTTTTAAAAGAAAATTCTTGGTCTTTACCACCTTAGATACTGCTTCTACACATTCTCTTTCCTCAGGGACTCAAATTAAGTGTATATTGGGCCATCAGGCTGTGTTGCACAGGGCTATGACAGTCCTTTCTTCTCTGTCCTTGAGTTTGGAAACTTTCTACTGACCTGTTTTCCAGCTCACTAGTCTTGACATGTTGTACTCCGACTTCAATGACTATTACCCAGTGGGATCTTATTTCAAGTTATTGTATTTTTTAGTTTTAGAGTGTTTTTTAAGGCTCTCAGGTCTATACTGAAACAAATTATTCATGTTTCACCTCTGTCCATTTTTCCCTCCATTTTCTTTCAAAAAAAATTTTAGTGGTATTTACTTTCAGTAATAATACTTGTAATCACCTTGGTGAATTACTACATATACAGATTGTGTCTACACATTACAGTTCCTCCAATTTCTTAAAGTTACTTAGCCTAGTTATTTAAAGTCTCTGTCAATTCTAATATCGAGTTCTGATTTTATTAGCATTTTTTTCTTCACGTTTAGTCATTTGGAGTTGACTGTTAGTATGGACCATAATTTGAATTTGAATACTGTGTATGAAAAATTGTACCAGCTCTCAACAGTTTCCTTCTGGAAGGTAAAAAGAATACTGGCAGATCATTTTCATCCTGTAAAGGCTTGGTTTTAAATTTTGTTAGGTTTATTCTATTTCAGCATTTTGATACCCTTATTCCAAATTGTAGTTCTTTTGCAGATCTTAGTATGAGCCCTGAAGCCAGGTGTGGTGGCACACACCTATAATCCCAGCATGCAGAAGGCTGAGGCAAGAGGATTGCCATGAGTTTGAGGCCAGACTGGTCTAAATAGTGAATTTAAGGCCATCCTGAACTACACAGTGAGACCTTGTCTCAAAAAAACTAAAACCAAAACTAAGCCCAAAACAAAAACTTTAGGTGTAAACCCAACATAAGAATTTGTATAAACCTTGTGTACATAAAATATTTATTTGTTTACTTTATCTCACTCCCTTCCTCCAAAGTGGGAGGGTTATTTGATACATGCTACAAATTTCATTGAAATGTTTACCTGCCTCAGATACAAAAGATGACATATTTTCTTTAAATTATGAAGTTCATTGCTTTTAGTTTGTATATGAAGATTCAAAACTACCACCTGTCTGTGGACAAAGACAAAGATTGAGTGTCTAAGACCATGATCAAAATTTAGGCAATTTATAAATCTAGAGTCATGCACTGGGGATTATTCCTCAGCCTAGTTTAATCTACCACTTCGGGCCATTGTGTATGGTTATGTGAGCTCTAGACAATGCCGTATATACAGACTAAGAGGAATGGCACCTCTTGGAGTTGTTCAATATGGTGACCTTAATGCCATAATTTATTTTTGGTTTTAGAATTAAATTTCTTGGGGAAAGAAAAGAACAAAACTGCTTGGGATAATTGATCTAGCACTTCCTACTTTTGCCTGGCATGAAATTCACCAGGATTTGGGGGAGATAAAATATCATATTAAAACAAAGTTAGGCCAGGCATGGTGGCTCATGCCTGTAATCCCAGTATTCGGAAGGCTGAGGCAGGAGGATCATTGCCAGTTTGCGACCAGTGTGGACTACAAAGTGAGCTCAAGGCCAGCCTGAACTGCATAGTGAGACACTGTCCCAAAAAGACATGCATAAATAAATAAAGAAAGAAAGAAAGAAAGAAAAATTAGAAGCCTAATTGCAGAAAGCATATAAAGAATTGTTGGGGAGGGAGGAAGTGCAGACATTAATGCATTGGGTCAAATTGGGAATGAAAGGAACCAAGGGGCTAGTTAGGGGAGAAAAGGCTTTGTTACAGGGGACAGTGTATTTAATGGGCCAGAGATTGAGCTAGCCGAGAACGAGGAGCAGAGGGTATAAAGATGAGAAGATAGTTAAGAATGTCCTGGTTGCGGTAGTAATATAAATAGCCCAGATAAAATGGATTGGAAAGGATGTGGAGAAAAACATGGATTAAACTCAAAGATTTAAAGGAGAGAATGATGAGGGACTCAATAATTGTATTTTCTAGAGGCAGCTGGAGTCATGATGGGCAGGGCTCCTTAAAAATAGAGGGAAGAGTAGAATCAGGAACTGGATGTGATGGATGAGTAAGAGATGCACCTTTGCCGTATCCAGGCTGGGGGCTTGGGCACTGGACGGACGACACTGCTGCAGTTAAACAGTCTGAGCAGCAGATCTGACAGGAAGAGGGAGG
Source organism: Dinomys branickii (assembly GCA_004027595.1). Taxonomy (NCBI): domain Eukaryota; kingdom Metazoa; phylum Chordata; class Mammalia; order Rodentia; family Dinomyidae; genus Dinomys; species Dinomys branickii. The sequence goes on from PVLD010027825.1 coordinate 3,405, forward strand.
ACGAGTTCAGGTTTGTTGACGTGGAGTCCCTCAGTAATAATGACCACGGCCTCTGGACCTTGAGGTCCAGAATACACAACTACGAAGATAAGCGTTGCTCCCTTACAGGCCTGGTAATATAAAGAACAGTGTGGCAGAAACTTTAGGGTTCGCTGGGGACTCAGTATAAAAAATGCAAACAATTACTTGGTGAATACCAAACTCTACTGTATATACATGACTAGGAGTTCCTCATGAAAAATGGCAAGGAGGAAGTCTAACTGCCACTTTCCTTAGAACACTGAAGTTATTCAGGAGGAAGTTTTCATAGCAACCAAAGGGAAATTTGAAGGAAAGAGATTAGAAGAAAGGGAAAGGGAGAAAGAGGAGTATAGTCAACCTAGATTAGTGAGAGAGTAACAGGAAAAACGGTAAAGTATGGAAGGAGGACTGATTTAGGGGGAGGGAGAAAAGGTGTGAAAATAAACTTATTCGACATTAGTGGACATTAAGAAAGAAAGCAACGGGGTCTAGAAATACAAAACTCTCCAGGGAGAGGTAGTGGGTGGAGAGCGAGAGGGACCAAAGCAATCTGGGAGGAGCAATAGGCAGAGGCAGCCTCAGAGGAAGGGGAGGCCGGGTCTGACCACGTTTCTGCCGCAGAGTGGCAACTGAGTGAATGCTCCTCCACGCGCCGGGATGCGCCTGGGCAGTCGGGAAAGAGGGAAAGGAAGCAGGGCTGGTAACTAGGACCGGGTGGCCGGGCCCGAGAGTTCGTGGAGAGAACAGACTGCGGGTGCAGCTGCCTCGCCCCGCGCCGATCACCCCAGGCGCCTTACTGGTTCGGGGACGCGGCACGAGCCCCAGGGTCCCCACGGCAGCTCCCTGGCCTGGAAAGAGGACGCCAGGAGCCGCCCGGGAGCTGGGCGGTGGCGGCGGAGGAGGGAGAGGCAGCCCCGGCGGCCGCACCCTGGATGAGGTGAGGACACCCGCAGCTCCTGCAGCTGCCGCCCGGATCCGGCAGATCGAGCTGGGGTGGTGAATCGCGGAGCGCTAGGCAAAGGGACAGCGCGGAGGCCCGGAGTCCGGGGCTGCAGATCCGGGCTCCCGGAGACGCTGGTTCCCGGTGATAATTCCTTGGACAAGGTTGACGGGCAGGGCAGATGGTGGGCCTATGAGGGAAAGAAGACTGTGGTGAGTTGCCTAGAAATAAAGGTATAGCGTTGGATTGCACCACATGAAGCTTGGAAACCTGGGTTTTTCTCCAATGGTCTTTGCTTCATGCTTGGCAGACATCCGCTATGTTGGCGGAGGTGAGGTCAAAAGCTTTGCCTGTTGGGTTGAGCCAAAGGAAAGATGAACATATGACTCTGAAAGCCATGCCAGGATGGTAACGTGAAGGATAATTACAAGAGATAGGGGAACAGACCATGTGTGCAGGGGTGAGCTCGCGTTGCCTTTTGAAATGTTTCTGGTTTTGGGTTATTTGTCTTAGAGTCAGACAGCAGGGCGGCGACGGTGATGGTTCTTTCTTCCCTGGCCATGTCTTCCCCTGCAGAGCTGGAGCCCTGCCTATTTGATGAAAGCACAGGACAAGCTCCGCTATACCCAGAGCCTTCTGTTCTGGCCTAGAAGACTGCACAGATGAGGGCTACCTTTCTTCACTTAGAAGCAGTAAGAGGAACCCTGTCATGCATAAGATTTCCTGGCGAACAGACAGATTTTGGTTCTGCTTTTTTTTTTTTAAATAAATAAATGTGTCCCTATCATACAATCTTTAGCTTTTCCTTTCATAGAAAGCCAGTACTTGGAAATCAAACCACAAAGTAATAAGATTTCATTCTCTAAACTGCCATAATTAACTGAGATCTTTAAAAAAATTCATTTCATTTCTCTAGGCTTTAGTTTCCTCAGCATAAAATTAGAGTTTTGATGAAAAGAGCACTAACTATAGAACTAAATAGTCATTCAACTGGTATTTCATGTTTAAGACTGCTATGCTTGTGAACTAAGAGCTTTAGTCAAAAAAATTTAAGTGTTTTATTCATCACACTACCCACTGTTTATGCAAGAAAATGGAATCAAAGACATTCAGTTAATGCTGCTTAAGTGAATTATATTTCTATTAGAGAATTCATAATAAATTATTGCCCTGAAGAAGGAATGAAACAAGATGTATTTTGTTACTTGACTTTTTAAAGAAGTGAAAATTTAGCCCAAATAATTATTTGGAGGAAAGATGATATGCTTGTGGGGTGTAAAATATTTTTCATAGACTACTTCAGAATTTTTTAAAAGCTTGAAATAAAAACTCAGTGTGAATTTATATGTGTACATATATGTATATTTATAATATTAAGATCTCTTAACCACTTTACATACACTAGGTAAAATTTTTATCTGAAAAGAAATGTTAATATTGCAAAATGTAAAATAGGTCAAGAGTTCTTATAAAGGTAGGCTTTTAACTACTTTCCTTGTTAAAAACAATTTGCAAGGTTAGAATTTGATTCTCTAAAGTGTGTGTGTGTGTGTGTGTGTGTGTGTGTGTGTGTGTGTGTGTGCCTGTGTGATTTCTTTTTCCATTGCTGGGGATAAAATACAGGAGATTAAAAACTCCATTGAATGAAGGCAAGAATACAATGTCAGATCTAGAAGACAGGACTGTTCCTCCGGATGTCTTCTAGAAGTACGTGACTGTTGGCCTTTATGTGTATCTGAAGAACCTACCTTCCCGGTATATTAAGATTGAGGAGTCACTATGTATTTGATTTAGGGCCCATTCCTTTGGTAGTGGACTATGGTGGTGGGTTATGACCCCTTACAATTGAAATGTTGTCATACAAGGAGGGGGAAACTTGGTTATATCATGCATGACATCCTGGTTAAATTGGGTCAGTTGGCAGTAACAATAGACTCAAGTACAGCCTGGTTACTGGCAAACTGTGGTAACTATGAGCCTGACACCTACAACAATAGGAGAAAGGTCTACAAAAATATAAGATAATCCAATTTATACTAGGAATTTGTAAGCCATGATTTTCCACATAGCAGAGCGATTTTTACCCTGTTGGGGAGGGGGGTCCAAGAGGACAGGGTACAGGATGGAGAGAAGGATGGGGCAGAAGATAGCAGGTGCAAGGTTGGAAGGCACAGGGTGATCATCAGGGTTTTGGGTAACTGTAGGACACAGGAGGGAAGGATTGTAGGAGAAAGGCTAGGAGTTTTGTTTTGAAGTGAACCAGAAAGAGAAGAGACAATGTTTACACACATGAAAATATCAGGAAGGAGATAAATAGAATAAAACAAAAAGAAAGGTTAGAGATCTAAATCATGAACAAGAAGGAAGAAAGAAAACAAAGAAAAGAAGAAACAAAACCCCAGTAAACAGAAATAGCCTCACACACAAAAACAAAAACAAAAACAAAACACAGCATACAGAAAGAAAAACAAAACAGTATAAAACAGAACAGAGAGAAAACAAAAAAGGGAAAACAAACGAACAACAAATAAACAACAAAAGCAAACAGAATGAAAACCAAAAACAAAACACGAATCCAGCCAAATACCAAGAGATAAACCAATTAGCCAGAGAAAATGAAAGTAGTGAAATTCTTCTGGTGCCTATAGTTCTGTGGTAGGTCCAAGTCAGATCCCAGAAATCTATACTCTGGCCAAGATTGCAGGTGGATTTTTGCTGGGTTTGGGTCTGAGCTTTGTGTCTGGATCTGGAGGATAGAATTAGATCTCTGTGGCTTTAGGTCTCCCCCGTTGTTTCAAAAAGAAAAAGAAGAAGACCAGCGACACAGAAGGACCCTGGCTAAGGCACACATGGTGGACAGAGGGATGGAGAAGTCTCAGGCAACAGTAACAATAGCAGCCAAAAGGTGGTAAGTTAGGAGAGCCAGTGTTGTGCTTGGAGACAAAGACATGAGGACTAGAAGCAGGTGGGTAGGGCCACCCCCCTCTCCTTTCTTGTATTTTCTCTTTTTTTTTTTTGAGGAATCACCACACTGATTTCCACAGTGATTGCACCAGCCTACACCCTCATAAATAGTGAGCAAGGGTCCCTTTTTCCCCACGGCCTTGCCAGCATTGATTATTGACTGATATCTTGATTATAGCCATTCTTCTGGATTGAGGTGGAATTTCAGCGTTGTTTTAATTTGTATTTCTCAAATGACCAGTGATTTTCATCAATTTTTAATATATTTATTTGCCACTTGTACTTCTTCATCTGAGAAATGTCTATTCATTTCAGACAGCAGTTTTTGGATTGAGTCTTTAAATGTAGGGGGCCTTTTTTGTGAGTTCTTTATATATTTTAGATATCAGTGCTTTGAGGAATAGCTGATAAAAAATTTTCCCATTTTGTGGTTGTCTCTTCACTCTGATGGTGGTTTTTTGTTTTTTGTTTTTTGTTTTTTTGCTGCACAAAAGCTTTTATTTATTCATTCATTTATTTATTTATTGGTACATTTTATGTATGCACAATGATCACATTCATCATAGGGAATTTGTACTTGTATGTGATATATCTTGCCGCTTCTTTTTTTCCCATTTCCCTTCCTCTCCCTTTAGCCTTGCTTCCAAAAAGCTCTGTTTGCATTTTCCCTATATACTTTTATTTCCTTTGTTAGATACATTCCTAGGTATTTCATTTTTTGGTGCTATTGTGAAAGGTGTTTCCCCAATTTCTTTCTCAGTGAGTTTGTTATTCGTGTACAGGAATGCTACTTAGCTTTCAGTATTGAGATGGAATTCTGGTATGCTACTGAATTTGGTTATCAAATCTAGGAGGCTTTTGGTGGAGTTTTTGGGGTCTTCTATAAAGAGTATCATGTCATCCTCAAATAATGATAATTTAAATTCTTCATTTCTTATCCTTATTCCTTTACTTTATTTCTCATATAATTGCTCTTGGTAATGTTTCCAGAACTATGTTGAATAAGAGTGGTGATACTGGACATCCTTGTCTTTTTCCTGATTTTAGAGAGAAAGCTTTCAGTTTTTAACCATTTAGTATGATAGTGTTGGTTTGTCACAAATGGCTTTTATCAGATTGAGATAAAGACCATCTCTTCCAATTTTCTTGAGGAATTTTATCATGAATGGGTGTTGGGACTTTTTCAAATGCTTTTTCTGCATTCATCCATTGAGATGATTTTATGGTTTTTGTCCTTGGCTCTAATATGGTATATTACATTTATTGATTCATGTATACTGAACCATCCCAGTATGCCTGAGCTAAAGATTTGTCAATTTTATATATAATCTTTCAGAGAACTAACTCTTCTATTGATTGTTTCTTTGAATTGTTTTCTTAATTGTTTTTTTTTTTTTTTTTTTTGGCGGTACTGGGGATTGAACTCAGGACCCCGCGCTTGCTAGGCAGGCACTTATTCCACTGAGCTATATCCCCAGCCCTGTTTTCTTAATTGCATTGATTTCTGCTCTGATCTTTTTAATTCCCTCCCTCATACATACTTTGAGTTTAACTTGTTTTTCTAGAAGCTTGAGGTTTGACATTAAGTTATGTAATTGAGTTCACTCTGTTTTTTTGATGTGGGAATTCACCACTATAAATTTCCCTTGTAGGACTGCTTCCATTGCATTCTATAAGTTATGATTTGTTGTACTGGCATTATCATTTAACTGTAGAAAGTGTCCAATTCTTCTTTAATGTTATCTGTGATGCATTGGTTGTTCAGGAAGGTGTTATGTAATTTACATGTTTTTTGTACAGTTTTTGTCCTTTATTTTGTCTTTGACTTCCAGTTTCATGGCACTATGGCCTGATCATATGTATGGGTAATTTCAATTCCTTTGCATCTACTTATGCATGTCTTATAAGCTCATATGTAGTCCAATTTGGAGAAAGTCCCATGTGCTGCTAAGAAGAATGTGTATTCTGTTGTGGGGTACAACTACTAAGTCCTTTTTTCAAAGGTTTGGTTCATCTCTGATAGTTCTTTGTTGATTTTTTGTCCAGTTGATCTGTCCATTTGTGACAGTGGGTATTGAGGTCTCCCATTATGATTGTATTAGTGCTTATCTGAGCTTTCATATCCCTTATTGTTTGCTTCTTTTTTTGCAGTACCAGAGACCGAACTCAGGACCTTGCACTTGCCAGGCAGGTGCTTGTGCCACTGAGCTATATCCCCAACCCTATTGTTTGGTTTATATAGTTCTGGCCACTGGTATTTGGTGCATATTTATGATTTTTATCTCTTTCATTTGGATTGTCTTCTTAACAAATATGTAATGACCTTCTTCTTTGTCTTCCAATCAGTTTTGGTTTGAAATCCACTTTCTCTGCAAATATTATAGCTGTCTCTGCTTTGGTCCAGTTCTTATCACACGAGGTGTTGTTTTCTATCCTTGGATTTTTCAGTCTATGACTTCTCTTGTGAGTTAAATGTATTTGCTGTATGCAGCATATTGTTGAATCTTATTTATTGACCCATTCTGCCAATTTATTTATTTATTTTTGATTGGTGAATTGAGATTATTTACATTGATGGTTATAATTGATATGTATTGATTTATCTTTGGCATATTATTTTCCTGTTGGTTCTTTTATTTCTGCTCTGCTTAATTACTTGCCTTGCCTGGTGGATTCATGGAATCATGGTGTTCATTTTCTTTTTGTAATATACTCAGAACACTTTGGAGTGCTGGTTTGGTGTTATGAATTTATTCAAGTGTTCTTCATTATGGAAGTATCTTATTTCTCCATCAATTTGAAAGGTAATTTTGCAGGGTACATCAGTCTGGGTTGGAAGTTGTTTGCTTTTAGAGCTTGAAATATTTCCCTCCAAGCGCTTCATGACTTAAAGAGTTCATGTTGAGAAGTGTCCTGTGATTTTCATTGTCTTTCCTTTTGTTTCTTTTCTCTAACAGCTTTTAATATTCTGTTCTTGGGATGAATTTCTGGAATCTTCACTATTATATGCCTTGGTGTAGATTTTTTAAACATCAAGGCTACGTTGAATTTTTTTATACCTTGCTTATTTGTATGTCAAACTCTTTTTTTTCTCTGCTTAGGAAGTTTTCTGCCATCACTTCTGTGAATATGTTTTATGAATATTCTTTGTACTATCTTCTGAGTTTTCATTGATTCTGGTCAGTCTTATGTTATTCTTCTTTGGATCATCTAACAGCTGTTGGATTAATTTTTTGAGAAGCCTTTCATTTGATGATTGCTAATGTCATACCTGTTTTTCACATCTGATATTCTGTCTTCACATTGGTTGATTCTGCTGGGTGTACTTCCAATAGAACTTTTAACCTCTTGTGTATTTGTTTGAATCTATTTCATAGAATCCATTTCTTTTGTATGTTGGGCATTCATAGTTTCTATCACTTTCCTAAGCTCCTCTTTTTAAAAAATCTTTATCTACTCTAGATTTACTAACCATATCCTTCATTATTGTAATCATATTTTTAGTTATCTTTGTAATCGTTTCTGATTTGTTCTTCGTCTCTAGACTCTATTCATCTCTTTTTTTCCTTTCACCACTATCATTTCAGAAAGTCCAGCTAGGTGAACTTTCCCCTGAATTTGCCTTGAGAATGCTGGGGGTCTGGGGTTGCATCTTGGTTCTATGTCTTCTCATTTTTTTTTTAATTTGATTTTTGCATTGATGTTTGCAAACTGTTTATGGCAGGCAGCTTAATGACTAGTATCAAGACCTCCTTGGGAAATGATTGCTTTTCAGAGATGTCTTCTAGTTGTAGCTGCTGTTTGCTTTTGACTCTGTCCCAAGATCCTTCCTTTTCAGTTTCTTAGGGTTGAGAACTTGCTGCCCATTTTGACTAGCAACCAGTTCTTTAGTACTGGAGCACAGTATTGTTTATGACCCCCAGACAATCTCAGTAATAGTATAGAAAGAAGAACAACTGATCACAACAACTATGTCAACTTTGCTAAAGTAGTATGTTCAATAACAATAGCATCAAGGAACCCAGAAAATGACAAACTGCCATAGCTGTTAGTTTCCCATCTTTAAGAATAGGTACAAAATTTATAATTACATGGCCAAATCTAAAATAAATTAGAAAATTGTAGAGATATTAGTAAATATCTCCTCAACAAGGTGACTTTACTCTCAGGAGAGAATACTTAAAAGGATAAGGAAAAAAATAGAAAAATAAAGGAGAGAAAGAGATTAGAAGCAAGGCTGAAGGACAAGGGAAGTTTACCCAAGCTATGTGAAACTAGTGAAGAAGACAGGAAGTAAAGAACAAAATAAAGAACAGAACTAAGAAATAAAACAAAAAACCCTAAACACTGTGTTCAGACTCATGAAAAAGCAAAAACAAACATTCAAAAAAAAAAAAAAAAGAAAAGCAAGGAGAAAAAAAGAAAAAGGATATTTCTCTGATTTTAAGCCTGTGGTTATCTTCTGGGGTCTGCAGTTTGGTGGTAGTGTCCACTGCGGCACATGTCTCTGCTGTCAGTGGCAGACAAAGGAGAGGGAAACAGAGTCCTGATCTGTTAGGGTGATTACAGCAGGCCTGTAGTAGGGATAGGGTAAGGTGTCAATTGTGGTGCTTTCTACTCCACGGATGATCCCAGCCTCTGGTCGTGGAATCAGGGTCTGCGTTGTTCAAACTACAACACTCTGCGTGTCCCTTGCTGACCTGACCTCAGCTCTTTGGCTGAGGAGCCAAGAGATGAAATCGACCCATGGTTGCTGCAGTCCTAGATTGGCCCGTTCCTAAAATTGCGTCTGGCCCAGCACCCTCTCCAGGGGATGCTTGGACTACAGTCACTCACCAGCTGTGGTAGTTCACAGCATCCACTGACCCGTTCCACTGGTGGGTTTCTCCCTGGATGCCTCTGGACTCACCCACCATATAGTCCTTGGGGGTCACCTACCCTTGCTGTGTCTCTGTAGATTCTAGCCTCCTCTCTCTTGCTGTGAGCTAAGAGGTAGGATGAAAGTGAAGCTTTCCACCTTCCTTTTGTGCATTGATGCCTGTCTCTTCAATTTTCCTGTGGGCTCCAATTCTCCCTTCAGATCCTTCCTGGGTTCCAGGGTCCACCTCCTTCCTTCTTTTCTTCCCCAAGTTGCTATAATCCAGAGTCTGGATTCTGAATCTTGGAAAGGCTGATTTGCTTGGTGCTGTTTACTACTCCCTCATCTTTCCAGAAGTCCCTATTTTATTCTTTACTAATGAAAAAAATGCTTTGAAAGTATATTCCCCCACTTTTGGGAATAGCTGTTCTTATTTTGAGATTGGGTAGCTGGGATGAGTGCACTAACTATAATTTATAGTCTGGAGAACATGTACAGAAGTAATTGTCCATTAGTTCACGATTTATTGAGCACTTGTTAGACATGAAGATTCAGGCTTTGAGTATAATCATTCAGTTCCTGTCCATCTAATTGTATCAGTAGCCACTTTCCACTTTTCTTTCTTGTTCACAGGTATCTTTGCTTGTGAGAGATTTGCCAAAGTCTATAATCCAGACAAGTTTCCCAGGACTGTCATTTTAGTAATGTTTGCTCTATTAGCAAATGTTAGTTTGCTGCATAAGTTAATAGACATCCTTTTAATGTATCCTTTTAAATTTAATTTATTCTTCATGTGAATGCTTTTGGGATGGTGTTAGCCTGCCTTCTGTTATTCTCGTATGTTCACCTGAAGCGTATTTAGCAGCTTATATAGGTGTTTACCTGCAGCAACAGCTCTTTAAACCACTCTTTCATTGTAGCTACTTTTGATGTTACATGTTTCCTTACATCTCTGAATTATGTGGTTCTCAGAAATCATTTTTAATCTTATTGTATTTAGTGCCATGGTCTAGCTGCATCTGTACCCTTGTTGCTATGGATCTTACGAATTTTTAATTTTATATAATAAATGTAGTATTGTGTAAAGTTGCCACATTCTGTAAGACTTATATTCATATGTTTTACAAAATAGGAAGCTGAAGGCCTGTGATAAGCTAAGAGTTATATCAAGGTATTCTCAGAATTTGTCCCCACTAATCTTGACTGCATTTCCAACACTACATGAGTAGATGCTCTTAAAATTCATTAAGTGCAAACTATTTAAAAAGTTTTACAGAATATCATAGGTTCAGATCATCATATATTCATAACTGCTATCACGCTGAAGAGGCAGGTTGAACATTTGGGGCATGATCATAGGTTCAAAGGTATTACTGAAGCATTTTGTATAAGATTTTGAAACAAAATATTGCCAGGTTTTCCATTTAACAGAAGACTCCATGTTTGGGGACTATGTGCCAGTGTCCTTACCTGAATATAGAATTTCTAATTCCCTAGTATCTATTGCCAGAGTTTGAGCAAAAGTAAATAGTTCTATGCTAGAGGGGATGGTTCATAGCCCACCCTGTGCTAGACAGACGCAGAAGGAGTCACAGCCTGCATAGAGGTCAAAGAGCTGTTAAAAGAAGGGATCGGCCAGGTGTGGTGGTACATACCCGCAACCCTAGCACTTGAGGAGGCTGAAGCAAGAGGATTGTCATGAGTCTGAGGCCAGCCTGGGCTACATAGTAAATTCAAGGCAGCTTAAACTACACAGTGAGACCTTGTCTCAAAAACAAAATGAAACAAAATCAAAAAGGTGGAGGGTACTGTTTCATTTCTAGAATTCTAGGTCCTGTTGGAGTTTCTGTCCTCACTGGCTAAAAGAAAATTCTGGGGATCTTCCCCTTCAGTCTTTAGGTCATCCAGAGGGAGATGATAGATGGAGATGCTGCTGAAAGGAGGTGCTACGGTGACCTGACCAGAATATGTCTGTGGAAAGGGGCAACTCCCGCACCAGGAGATAAGCTAGGGCAGGGGCAGGTATTGCTAATTTGACAATTTTCATAGAAGCGCTATTTTTAATGACTCTTTTCTGATATTTTTTTGTTAGGAAGTGGTAGACATTGTAAAATGAACAAAATGTACAAATCCCTTGCCCTCATAGGACGCACAGAAAGATGAGTGAGATAAAAAGTAAAGGAAATAGGTAAAAATGTGTGAAAAACAGAGCCTCGGTTTGATACTATTTTGAGAAGCCGCTGAAGGGATCACTAACAGTGAAAGAAAACTTGTGGAGGAGCTAGGCCCATAACCCAACAGAGACAGTGGCAGGTACATGTTGACCAGTAGAGGACTTTTTCCACATTGAGTATAGAATTGAGAGAGGAAAGGCATGACTGCAACACACTTTTAGATGTTAGTTATTATATTAAAAGCATGAAAGCATAGAAAAAATGTCATTAGGATATTGCTTATTATTCTTTGGAACTTACTGATATTTGACTATGTTCAGAGTAGGAAGTTAATGGGGGAAATTCATACTATAAACACTTTCTATGCAATAGTCCAATGAATTGCATTTTAGTTTGCTGTGATACTGGCTTTTATGGTTGAACTTTATGTACATAATCATTTGATTTTAAATAAACATTTAATGTAAAAACAAATGTTCTTTTAAACTGATTTTTTACATTTACTGTACCATTCAAATGCTTTACATCTTACATGATTTCTTCAAAATTTGATGTCAAAGGTACATACTGACAACAATTTTTTAAATAAATAGAAACAAAGGGATTTTTCAGCTTTTATTAAAAGATGACAAAAAATTACTGAACAGAAGTAACTTCATTACTATTTGAGGGAGGGAATCACCAGCTTTTGTGCAAAAAATGCTACTTTCTTTTAAGCATTAAAAGAATAACTGCTTGAGAAATGACATAGGCAAAAATCCTACCCCTTAACACCAAAATAGTTATGTTAAGGCAAATTCCCATTTAATGTAATCTGTGTGGCTGGGACAAGAAGACAGTTCCACTCCCGAGTAAGCATGGAGACCAGTACACAGAACAGTTGAAAATGAATACATTCTAGAAACAAAACGATCAGAAATATGAGCTTGCCAAGAGACCAAATGTACAGTGTGACATGGGTTCTTCGTAATGCTGAGAAAGGTTTTTGACAAGATACATCTGCATCCACTGGCTAAATCAACATAGCCATTCCTTCTCATCTTTCCAATGAAAACCACATTTCTAACATAAATAGAGGTTGTATAAATAAATCAATATGCAATACAATTCCTAATGGCAATTTACACTTGAAAACCTAAGAAAAAAAAATCTGGATATAACAACAAAGACCTCATGTAGTGACAGCAAAATGATTGCTGGAGTGTTTCAGTAACGATTTTATGATTCATGAAAGAAACATGTATCTATACTAGCTAAATACCTGTAAAAATTCTACTCTCGGATCAATCTGAGATTAAAGCAGCTCTTTCAAAAAGAATGGCAGCTCCTCTAGGAAAGATTTTGCTCCTCATGAAAATCACGAGCAAGCTGATCAAGATTTGTTCTTTGAATTTGTAAATAATAACTGTACAGTAGTGAAAGGTAACACATCTAAAGCTGCAACATCCAGGCCCTGTAATGGTTCTGTTCCTATTGAACCCTTTAATGTTTCCACTCACATTTCTGTGTGCGGAAACAAATCTTCTGTCAGTCATTATTTAGCCAAAATTGTTTAAGAATAAATGTTGCCGGGGGTGGTAGCACATGCTTGTAAAAGGAGCACTCAGGAGGCTGAGGCAGGGAGGATTGTGGTAAGTCACCCATTCTCTCCAAAGCTCCCCCACCTTCTGCAAGAGAAAAGCAGCTCCAGCCAACTCCCCAGGACAGGGCAGCCCTCCAAGGTCACCCTGCCCTTATCTTGCTCGCCTCGCAGACTGCGAAGGCCACAGGAACCAGATGTGCTGCTAGTCAGCTACAACAGCCGAAAACACCCCCAGAAAAAAGAAAACAGTTGGGCGGCCTTTAAAACCCCATGCTTTGCACAGCTCGCAGCTGCTTTGGTCCTCTAGGTAGTCCCGCCCCTCGCCTTTCAGCTATAATAAATCCTTCTCGCGTCAGATGGTCTGGTTTGGTTTGTGTGGGTCGCAGCCACCTAGATTTGGTTAATTATCCAATCAGATTATTTTGAGTTTGAGGCCAGCCTGAGCTACATAATGAATTCAAAGCCAGCCTGAACTACATAGCAAGACCTTGTCTCAAGAAACCAAAAACAGTCATATTGCAAGCACCATAGGAAAATATGCTGGAAAGACTGTCAAATTATGCTATGGTTCCCTTGCTGGGATGTGAAGTAGGGGCAACTGTAAAAAGTTGTTATAGACTACCAGACTTTAATCAAGCCAAAGTTAAATCCTCTCCTCACTCTAGTGCCAGTAATGACAGGAATGACTCCTTTCGAGGTTTCTACCTCTACTCCCGTAAAGTACCAGAGCATAAGAAATCAGTGGCCATGGTATGAAGAGTTGTAAGCCTAAAAATAATCAAGAGAGGTGCTGTGGCCAGAGCTTCAAGCAGATATATCTGTGTAGGAAGTACTTAAGTCTGGTAAGGCGTACATTGTTGTTATGGTTGATACATTGTGTCAACTTGAGGAGTCTAGAGATTTAGCTAAGTGACTCAACAGGGCCAGGGTGCTTACTTTGTATTCCCCCTGAGCCTGTGCAAGAGGAGGGCATAGAGATTATGTGAGAGCTACCTGCGCCTTAGGTGGGGTAGCCTGTTTGCAATATAAGGGAGGAAAAGAGGCTTGTTTCTCCCTTTTTTGCTCTTGTTGCTTTGCTATCTTTTGCTGCTATGAACGTTTGCCCTCTGCTATGTGCCCCTCTGCCTCAGAGCCAGCTGAGTATGGACTGAAACCTCCATAAACTGTAAGCTAAATAAACCTTTCCTTCCTTAATTTGGGGCATTGGGTATTTTGTCTCAGCAATGAGAGAAAAGTAACCAAGACAATTGTGAACTCAATAGGTCTTTTTCTGCTGGGCGAGCCCTCTGAAGGACCTCAGACCTTGTCTTCTCTCTCTATAGACCCCAAAATGCAGCATGTAAAACATCCTGGAAAGCATCCTACAGATTCCAGTGACCTAACCATTAGGCTGTATCCATCAAAACTGGGAATGATTTGACCCTGCCAGTCTGAAGAAAGAACAACTTATCTATTATTGGAATATCGTTTAGGTCCAGCATGAACTAGGGATGGCAAGAGATAAGTACAGAATGGCAGGCTAAGTTATTTGTCATTTGGATTGCTTCTGCAAAAGAAAAGAAGGTGGTGTGAAATACCTATGTGGAGGCTTTTGTAGCTTTTTATTTCTTGGAAACCCCAGAAACAATGGTACTTAGAGGGGCCCCTGAGAAAAAAGAAGATGGTACTCTTGATCTTGTCCTCAGGGCAGTATGGTCTCTCCCACTAGGTTAATCAAAACAACCATATTAGGTGGGGTCATCCAATCCTCTTTATAATCTGCAGGCAGTAAATACTCAGGAACTCTACTGGAGGCTGGCAATAGGTTTGTAGCTGGGCATCAGGCTCCTGCGATCCAATTGCTGGGTGTGGCCTTTTCTGTGCCCAACAGTTGAGAGTGGCAGAAAGATAAAGAGAGAGGGGCTGAAGAAAAATAACCTTTCCTTCCACAGTATCTAATCTGCTGCTCATCTCATCCAGCATATTTTTCATCTCAGATATTTGTTGTCATCTCCAGAATTTATAATTTCCATGTATTTTACTTCATTTTCTGAATCTTTTTGTTCTACCTGGTTGAATATATGTAATGCTATAATAACTTTTTAAATTTTAATGTCTCTGTCAATCTTGGGTACGTTTCTAGTGACTGATATTTTTACCTTACCTTGTGTAGTGTTTTGCTTTTTACATGCCTACTGATATTTTATTACATGCCACACATGGGACATTTTACCATCGAGTGCCAGGTAATTTCATATTTCCATAAATATTCTTGAACTTCATTTTAAAAATTTTTTATTGTTTTTGCTTTTTGAAACAAGTTCTCACTATGTAGGTTAGTCTGGCCTTATACTTACTATGTAGCCCAGGATGGCTTTGAACTCACAGCCATCCTCCTGCTTTGGCTTCCCAAGTGCTGGGATTATAGGCATGTGCCCCTGTGCTCAGCTCTTTAAATTTTTTTTTTTATTTGAAAGAAGGCCTCACTATGAGGCTGGCCTCAAACTCACAGTGTAGCCCAGGCTGGGTGATCCTTCTGCCTCAGCTTCCCAAGCGCTGAGTTTATAGGTATATGATTCCACACTTGAATTTTAATCTCTATCACTGTTAAATTAGTTGTAAAAAGTTTGATCCATTTAGGTCTGCTTTTCTTAGGTGAATCGAAAGCAGTATTTCAAACAGGTTTAATTTTTTACCACTACTATTACCCTTCTGAATAGTACTGACATAACATCCCATGAGGTACCAGGCTTTTCTGACTTCGGGGGATGGGAAAACAATGGGCCAAGTGGACTGTTCCTTCTGATCATCTCAGTCTTAGTGGTTTTGTCATACAAATGTTCTGAGTACTCAGGGGGATCCTCTATAGGTCTGTGGAATTTTTTCTTCTTTCTGTCACTCTGTCCTACAAACTCTAGTTCCTTGGCCTTCTCAAATCCCAGTGTGAGGTCTACAACTGAGATCACAAGGCTCTACCTAGGTTCCATCTCCTACCATGTCCACCTGCAAACTCTCTCCTAAGCTGTATGATAAGGCAGCATGAAAGGCCTACTTTGCTTATTTCTCTTTTCCCTAGGATCACTGTCCTATGTTGCCTGTTGTCCATTGCGAGAAGATCATTATTTTGTATACTTTGTGCAGTTCTGAGTAAGTTCTATCAAGTGTGAGCAGGGCTAAGTATGGACCCTCATACTGCATGTTTTCTTTTATAAGTAGGTGGGTCTCTCTGGCCATGTTGTGAATTACTAGTGTTCAGCTTTGCATATATATTAGAATCATTTAAGGAAGGTTTTTTTTTTTTCTTAAATCTGTTATAGAGGCTAAAGTCTCAACCAATTCAGTCGGACCTTTTGAGGTTTCAGGTCCTACCGTTAGCACTCTTTAAAAGCACCCTAGGTTTCTCTACAACAGTTATAGAACCCCTGAATTAAAGAAGCTGTTGCATTCATAAACAATGTGAACAAAATTTTGTATTCTGCAACTCCAAGCACGACACACGTGTCTGACTCCTCCTCCTCTTCTTCCTCATCCTCTTCCTTCCCTTTCTTCTCCTCCCTCTCCTACTCCTTCTCCTAATTCTCCTCTCACTCCTCTTCTCTTTCCTCTTCCTTCTCCCCCTCCCTCCCCAACATACATTATGAATGTGGAACCAGTGTGAGAGGTGGGTTTAAGTGGACCAACTGAAAGGTGGGATCTTCAAGAAGCTGTTGCAAGAGCTTCCGGGGGCTGGTAGTGATGATGGCCTACACTCAGGCAATGGTGGATATGGGGAAAAGGGGAGAGATTTGAGATTCCAGAGGAACTTGTTGATCAACTGAGTACAGGAAATGAAGAAAAGGACAAAACAAGTACAGCTTGTCCTCTATCTCTATGAATTCTGCCAAGTATGGGTTGAAAATACTAAAAAACAAAACAATAGAAAATATAATACATTTAGAGACAGAAATGTATGTATGTATATATGAATATACATATATGCAGGAGGGCTAACATGGTTCTACTATTGTATTACATCACTTAATGCTAAGGAATAATTGATGACGGGTTATTTGATCAATATTGTATGTCTGTATGTATTATCCTGAACACACACTTCGAAGATATCAATATGCAAAGCAGCAACTATTGGTGGTTTTTGTTGTTGTTGTTGTTTGCCTGTTTTGTTTTCTGTCTTTGGATGTTTGGTTTTTGTGTTTTTATGTTGTTGAGAGGATTAAGGGTCTGACCAATTTTGCATGTCTGTATATGGGTTCATATATTTACACTTCGAAGATATCAATGGATAAAGCAATAACCACTGTTGAGACCATG
>PVLD010027826.1:0-20229 GCA_004027595.1 Dinomys branickii
AAAAAAAAAAAAAAAAA
Source organism: Dinomys branickii (assembly GCA_004027595.1). Taxonomy (NCBI): domain Eukaryota; kingdom Metazoa; phylum Chordata; class Mammalia; order Rodentia; family Dinomyidae; genus Dinomys; species Dinomys branickii. Next base: position 18 of record PVLD010027826.1, read on the forward strand.
AAACAATGATCATAGAAAATGTTATCACTAATTTGTGTACTTCACCTTTTGTGAACTACACACAAAGTTGGCAATTGGAAAATTCTCATCATTATTATGCAAAAGATACCACAGATGTGATCTTGAGAGTTGTCCATATGAACCAACAGTAAAAAGTTTCTGTCAAATTGAAGTTGATCAACACACTGTACTTTTATTTTGTCTACACACTCACAACTTATCAAACCTTTATGACCAAATATCACATCTGTTCAGGTAAACAACTAATAACCTAATTTTAAAATCAAATGGCTTTATTTACTTGGATTGAGCAGTTGTTTAAACAACGAATCCAGCCAAAACCGTCAATGCAGCATGTCCTTCACTTTCATTCTCCCCTGGCCTTTCCACACTCTCTCTTCCCTGAAAGTGGTGTCATACTGAATTCAACTCCACAAATGTTTAACACTGGAACAGCTGTTAGATACAGAAAAATATAAACTAGCCATGGTCTTCGCCTCAGGTGGTTTACAGCTAAGCTGGTGAGACAGATAATGAAGAGCTCCCCAAAAGCACGGAGAAATGGCACATGGGCAGAATGCGTGTAGAGATCATAATAACCCCTCCGACTGTGTATTTTTGTCCTTTGCCATCTTCATTTGCCAATCCTGCCAGGAAATGGCATTGGTTTCTCCATCTTTTGACTTTGGTTTTGTCCATGTCCCTTCCCTTAGTCAACCTGCTATTTGCTGCAGCGATACAAACGGAATTGTAAAACGCTTATATCAGAGCTTTCCTTCCCGTCTGTGACTGAAGGCCCAGGACTCCTGTCTGGAGGAGCCTCAGGTGGCCTGCTGGAGAGGGCAGAAAGAGAAGAATCAAAGGAAGGGTCAATATCGTGCTGGATTCCATCATTGTGAGCTCATCTTCACCCATTTAGCCTCCTCCAAACTGTAGAATCCATATGGATTCGAGAAGACTGATGAGCGTACTATTACTAAAATTAGTCTAGCCTAAATTGCTAACCCTCATGATTATACGCAAACAAATCATTGTTGTAAACTACTAAGATTTGCTGTGAGTTGCTCCACACAATCCAATAAGGCTGTGACCAAGGCCAGACCAAGGGTGAAAAGAGTAAAAGAAGTCTTCTTAAAATTTATGCACTAAAAAAAAGAGGAAAAAAAAGACAGCACTTTATAAATCTGAAGGAATTTAAATTCTGTAGTAGAAGGCAACTTTTATTAGAGTGACCAGATTTTGATCAATGCTGTGATTTCAAATGGATGAAGCAGGAAGTCAGCCCCACGTACTCACACCCCAAAATACTCCCTTGTGATTCTTGTCCCTATGTGACTGCCTTAATTTGGGCCACATGTAGCCTCCAAAGGCCATGTGCTAGGGGCCCGGTAATCCGCCTGTGCTGCTATTTGAAGGTGATGGGACCTTAGGGGAGAGGGGCCTCACTGGAGAAGGTTAGGTCAGTGTGGGTTGGGTGTGCACTTGATGGGGATATAAAGAGTCCAGCTCCTTCTCTTCCCCCAGCCTTTCCCAGCTGTCCTGAGATGAGCATCTCCTCTCAGCCATGCACTTCACCCATGAAGTCCTGTGTCACCATAAACCCAGAAGTAATGGCGCCAAGTGCCCATGGAATAAAACCTCTTTAAGAGCCAAAATAAATCTTTCTTTTTTAAAAGCTGTTTATGTCAAGTCTTTGTCACAGCAACAGAAAGCTGACAAACACAGTGACTGGTAGAATATAGTGGAAATTATAGGGTATGAATTCTTAGGCTAGGTGAGGGTACTGCAGCTGGATATGTCACTCTGGTCAGACCCAGCCAGGATGCCATGAAACTACTCCAGCAGCTTCATAAAGAAGCCCATGTAGGGGCTGGAGGTACAGCTCAGTGGGCTAAGTGCTTGCCGCTGAGCACTAGGACCCTGAGTTCGATCCCCGGTCCCGGAAAAAAAAAAAAGAAGCCCATGTAGAACGGTGGCTCCCAATCCACAGAGGACCCACCAAGCCGTCATATGAGGGAGTCAGCTTGGAAGTTAAAGCAACAATTCCCATTCACCCTTCAAATGAGTAGCCCTAGCAAACATCCGCCTGCAGCCTATGGACAGGCCCCATGCAGAAATGCCCGGCCAAACAACAAGGCCTTCACTCACAGAAACCATGATAGCACTGCTACGATAGGGCACTAGGTTGAAGGGTGACAGCTCCTCATGCTAAATAGTAGAGGAGACCTGGGCATTACATTAACGAGTCCTGGGGAAAGAGGGTCTACAGGACAGTACCTCTTCTGTTCAGAATGACTGGACCTCATTTCTCAAGAAAAATATGGTTATAGATTCTAGGAAATCCTCTAGGATATTGTTCTTAATTCAAGAGGTGAAAACTGGTTTAAGAAATTATTTTAAAGTGGTTTTAATAACCAGTTCTAAAGCACAGTATCCTTTCTCAGCTATGAATAATTTAGAAAATGTCAAGTAGTTGGAGAAGATAGCAGGAAGTTAGGCAAGTCCTGGTGTTATAGGCAGCTGAGTTAGATAGAAATATAGGCAGTCAGACAGGGCCAGGCCCTCAAAGGAGCCAGCAGACCTGTGGGCCAGACCTCAAGACAAAAGGTGCTAAACAAATGCACCCACTTACCTCCCTAGGTGTAAAACATAGGGATTGATATTCTAAATAAGTAACAACCACCTTCTAAAAAGCCAGAAAGAGTCACTAGCCCAACCCCCACAGAAAAAGACCAGCTCTGCATTCATGCCTGCTTGCTACGTGACTCTCTTCCCCATTTGATCTCAGTCCACTCAGTCTTACCTGGACAATTATGCCTCTGATCTTATTGGCGGACCACAGTGTTGTCCATTTCCCCTACCTTGGACCCGCCTCACCTCATGGTTTTTCCCTATAAAAGTCCCTGACAAAGACAGAGTCGGGGGCAACCCACTCAGGCCCCCCTTCTGTCCCCCTCTTGGACAGAAGCTTTCTTTCTCTCAATAAATCTATTCTGCTCTCAACCTCCGTTGTTCCTAAAATTCATTCTTCAGTTTTAGAGAACACGAACTCGTCTGATAGCATTCAGGTTGGGAGATTTATTTTCCTGTATCGCTGGGACTTACAGTTCCACCTCTGTTGGCATGTCATTGCAAGTCATTTCTGACTCTCCTACTGCGTAGAAGCCCCACCTCTTGGACAGAGTGTATATGGATAGTCTCTAAAAAGAATGAAGTTCTTATAACAGTGATAATCATGATGTGATGTGGGGAAATCTCTTTCCCTAGAGCTTTGTAAACCAAATATGTTAATGTCCATCTGAGAAAAAGGGAATGCTTGCTGAGGGCAGGGAATAAAGAGGGGGAACCCTTCAAGGTCTACATGAGTCTAGTGAGTTTCCACTGGGTTTCACAGCATATGATCCCTAACTTAAATTTATTATCCTTGGTTGGGCAGTAAAGGGCAAAGCATAGGCTCAGAGACCCACAGGATTAAAACCTGCTTCCACCTCTGCAAGTCTGTCTTTTTTTTTTTTTTTTTGCGGTACTGGGGATCGAACTCAGGACCCTGCGCCTGCTAGGCAGGCGCTTATTCCACTGAGCGATATCCCCAGCCCATGCCAGTCTGTCTTTGGCTCTGCCACTGTTCTAGATTGTAGGGTCTCAGTTATTGAGCTAATCAGCCTGCACCTCCATTTTCTCAGCTAAAAATAGGATAGTAGAGAAAAAACTCTTATCAAGGATTATGCAGTCAGAAAATAGTATTTATAACAAATATTTCATTTTCATATAAAATAAACGTGCATTTTGGGTCAGTCTTTTGGAATTTTTTAAGTAGAATGAAAATTTAAGAGACATTGTGAACCAGTTGTTAGTAAAGAACTTTCTCCACTGTGTTCCTCTAATACTTGATAGCTGCATGGCTCACATCTAATCTGACTAATTTTGTTTTCAGCTTACCTTTCTTAAGTCTTTCCATCCAGTACAGTTTCCATGGAAATAATTCTATATCCACAGTCATATCCCATCAGTTTATCTGATCATGAATAATTAACTACATAACAAATTTAGCGGGTATAAGTGAGTTTGGAAAGTGCACAGCTGCACTAACTGGAGTAGAAGTACGTGAGTGTACCAGAAGCAGCTTAAGCCCTGCTAGAGAGTAGCTTCCTGTCTGGTGTGGAGGTAGAAGTCAGAAAAACCTGAGCTTGCGTGTCCCCTCTGTCTCTTCCTAACGATATAACTTTGTTCAGATCCTGCCTCTGTGAGTTCCATTTCTATTATGGAATATAGAGGGCATAAAAATAATGCACAGAAAAATGACTAAGAACTTGTGCCCCAGATCCAGTCTATATTTACCAAATATCAGGTGCAAGATAGTGAACAAGTTGTTTGGTCTCTCTAAATCTCCGTTTTGTCCCTTACAAGATGACACTATTAATTGTACCTACATTCTAGGGTTGTTTGGAAAGTTTAATGGGATAACATGTACAATGATTAAACCCAGCCACTGGTAATTTTGTCACTAAATATGAATTGCTATCTCTTTTGCTAGAGTTTATGAAAATTAAGTTAGTCATAGATATAAAACACCTTGCAAAATTTCTAGCTATAGAAGACACTCAGTGATGTGATTACTGTTGATATTAAGTGTTAAATTGGCAAGACTTGAAGAATAACTTCTATTACCCTTGTTTTCATGGATGATGTATCATAGATGCTCGGTAGCTTATAAAGGACACAAATTTAGTCCTAGAGGTAACCTCTATGCTGGGAATCCCAATTAAATTTCTTATATTGTATGCTAGTCAGAGAATTCATTTCACCACAAAAAAGTAGCTCTTTATCCTTAGTAATTATAAGACATATCTCATGCTGAAAGTCAAATAAAACACTACTTACTCCAGGAAGAATTTTAGGGTCGTGGATTTACTTTAATAAGCAGAATAGGAACTATTTTAATTTCCTCACCTATTATTATATTTTTAAATTTAGGGTTCTATGTATAAATGTAGTACATTTTACAGGTTCATCGTAATGCCACCATCTGAAAGAGGCAACAGTTCTCAGCTCTGCAAGCTTATCTGCAAAGAATAACTGTTAATTATACTGTTATGTAAAATACACAGTCCTATAAAATGGCTTATAGACATTCTGTTAAATGATTTTTTAAAACAGCCACACTAAAATGACTGTACACTCTCACACCCTATTTAAGGTTATTCATAAATGCTCATACACTTAGACTTACAGAACACCACACTACAGAAGAAAATTGGTGCTTATCTAAATGTTTCTTCAGAGGTGACTGTTGCCTATCTAGGCTACCAGGAAACTGTAGACAATGGCATCTTTGGTCTCAACTTTCTACAACAGCCCCTAAAAGCAAAAAGGAATCTAAATTGTTATGGTAATTTTCTGGCCAGAGCTTAGAACACTCACATACAAACTGTTCACCTGGCTGCTCTTTGCTGAGTATAAGATTGACCCATCTGTCCAACTTGCCTTATCATTTCTCATAAACTGCTTATGTCCAAATTAGCCAATAGACATGATGCCTAAAACCATTAGGCCCTGAAAGCAAAATACGTAATTAAGGGTCACCCTCCCTACATCCACGTCCACTGTGAAAGCCCTCCACGGCATTGGGTGAAGTTGTTGCTTTTAAGTTTGCTTTGTGAGGGAGGACTCGGTGATTCCTGACCCTTGAGGGTTGTTCTTCGACCCATCACTTTTCTCCACCATCTGGCATGTTTACTTGAAGCAAACGCCTGGGGTCAGAGGGCAGTGCAGACATGTGGAGGGACAGCTTTGTCATAAAAGCAATAAAGAAGGAGTAGACACTTCAGAATCTCTCACTGCGTTTCCTCCAACTGTCAAGCACAGTGAGATAGGTTAGTCATGTAGCTAAAACAAAATAAATAAGAAGTCAGTTGCCACTCAGCCCAGCAGACTGATAAAACGCAAGATGCCCAAGTTCAAAATCAGAGTGGTGTCTCCTTTTCCATTTATAAGAGATACTATTTATGCTTTAGTGGTCACATTACTAAACAATATGTTATGCCAGACACAAGGGGGAAAATGGTTTATAGGCTAAATTAACCAGATTGATTATTCAGGAAGAGTGTTGAGAGTCCAATAATCCTCAAGCAACGAAATTAATGACAGAATAGAGTACGGGAAGTAAAGATCAGGTAATCAATTTTTTTCATATCCAGGGCCCACATTGTAATGAGATAATAACGATGATTTTATTTCTTAATAATTGTAGTCTTTTTGAGAACACTTGAGAAATAGACAGAGACTCCAGTTATGCGCACCCCCAGATGAGACACTAGACAAGAACTGCCCCCTTTCTTTTGCCATTTATCCTGAAAATGAAGACCTATTGGGTGAAACTGTAAAATCTTTAGCATGTGAACCTCTTAGCAAAAACTCCAAGTTTCCTGTGAGTAACCCTTTCTGGCCCCCTGTGTATCACTTCCTTGGGTTTTGAAGGTCTTTTGAAAGTCCATTTCTCCTCTTAAGTTCGTAAACATTACACGTGCTCTCTTGTTGGTTGAGACTGCTTTCCCACCACCGCAGCATGCACCCTCTCCCCACTCTGGAGCGTGCAGAGTGATGGAAGGGGAGAAATCTTCTGGTCCACCAAAATCTCAGTGTTATTCTAACCTCAACTTTCTGATACTTACCTTTAAAAATATGAGGGAAAAAATGCCCTGAAATAGAAACTCAAAACTGATTTGTGTTTATATCATTCTTAACATAATGGGGGAAAACTGCCCTGAGTCTTTAGATGAGAGTGATTAATGCATAGAGTTAGTCAGCAAAAGAAAATGAAAAGGGATTTTTCCCCTCAGGAAAAAAATAATAAAACAAAGGAAAAAAAGATTAAAGGAGACCTCCCTCTTCCAGTCTGATTGTCAAGGGATAGTTCTTCACATTGTGAATACACTTTGATCCTAGAAACTGCATTTTCAGTCTTTGCCGAGTTGGTAAAAGGGCTGTCCCTTGTGGAAAATTTTCTCATATGGAGCTTTTCAAAAAAAAAAAAAAATCCTATCTATCAAGATTTCTATCCCTTGCAACATTTCTTTTAAAAAATGCATGGCATTCTCTTTCCAATTCTAGACTTTCTGTAAAGAGCAGCTATTTGCCCAAGTTTGTCCTTGCCAGGTTCAGAATTGATCACACTATAGATATAATGTATAGGTAGACATGAAGATCATATTAATGTGTCCACTTACAAGCAGAGAAGGGATTCCTGGACTTCTTTTGAAGAACCAACCTTCTAGTGAAGTTTCTCCACTCATATTTAATAGTCTAGCTCATACAAGAAAGAGCAAGAAGAGCTGGGGCTTCAGAAATAGACTAGTGCAGGGGTCTTCCTGGAGGAGTGACTCTGGGCAAAGCATGCAACTACTGTGAGTCCCAGTTTCATTTGCAAAGCAAAAATAATACTACTCACCTTTTAGGATTATCACAAAAATGAACTGAGATAGTATGGGTCAAAAAGCCTAGTGCAAGGAACTCAACGAATGTTGCTTTTATTACACATTAGTTTTATAAAAGAACTTATACTTGTTTTAAATGATGACTAAATTCAAATTTTCCCATTGAGAAAGATGCCCCTTTCCCTTGAGAATGACAAGCTCAAGCACAACACAACTTACCCTGCAAACTGTCTTTCAATCCTTTTGAGCAACTTCTGTCTCAGAGCCAATACAATGCCAAAATTTTCCCTACACCATTGTAATTCTTGCTACTTATTACTCTTCCTTAGGCAATAACTGCAGCACTCCTGGGTTGAGAGTGAAAGGAGAACAGGGTAGAGGAGATGGCCTGAGAAACGCCATCATGGCATACTAAGAAATGGCCTCAACTCTTCTTGTGGTTTGTGTCTGCGTGTCCCCCCAAAGCCATATGCAGTCATAGGGCAGGCTTCTAGAGTTTAAGATTGATCCATGATCCAATGTTGGAATTGCAAATGTGAGCACCACACCTGACCTGGGGTGGGTAGTTTGCATACAGTGTAAGGGAGGGAAAGAGGCTGCTCGCCACTGCTCCTCCCTTTTGCTTTTGTTGCCTTTGCTGTTTTCCACTGCCATGAACTGTTGCCCCCTGCCATGTGCCAGTCTGCCTTGGAGCCAGCCAAGAAAGGACTGAAACCTCCACAAACTGTCAGCTAAATAAACCTTTCCTTCCTAAATGTGGGTAATGGGTATGTTGCCTCAACAACAAGGGAAAAAATAACCAAAACACCTTGGGACTCACTAGCCATGTGTTCCTAGGCACGTTGCATAATATCAAATGCTCTGATTTCCAGATATATAGAATTGTTGTGAAAATTAGATATGCTAATACATAAAAACCTTATATAGTGCTTAGCATATAATCATCATTTAATAGATGTCAGAAATTATTAATATTAATACCACCTCACTAAAATAGCAAAATTCAATGTGCCTATGAGGCCAAATTAATTTAAAATTCACCCTATAAATAGATCTATTATTTAATTTAAATTTTATTTATTTATATATATATATTTTTTTTTTTTCAATACTGGGGATTGAACTCAGGACCTTGCACTTGGCAGGAAAGCACTTATTTCACTGAACTGTATCTCCAGCCCTTACTTTAAATTTTATAAGTGTAAAAAAACCATCAATAAATTAATCTCATTACTAATACTTCCTCAAAGTGGTGGTACAAAATATACCAGTTTTAAAAATGTCTTTGGACTTTAAAATTATAAACTATAGTTTTTATTCTTCTTCATGCTTTTATGTATTTCCAAATTTTCTATCATGAATATTATTATTAAAACAAAAAAGGAAAAACATGAATATGAGCTAACTAATGGTCAACAAATGTCTATTGATCATCCACTCTTTACCAGCTATGAAATTAAAGTATATTTAATTCAATAAGACTCTCTTCCTAGTACCACTTACAAATGATTGTGGATGAGGAATACTGACAATAACATAAAAAAGAAGCTATTGACATGTTATTCAGAATTGTGAAGACTTTCTTCCATTTTTGAGGTCCTCTTACTCATGAATGTAGAAACACCTTACATTTTCAATTTTTATAAATAGATATTTTCTTCAAAATGGAAGTTTTCATCTATAATAGAACACATTGCTGACTACCGCACTTGAGAGGTTCATAATACTTTTCTCTAATACTATCTCTAATTTTCACCACAGGTCTGCACAGCAGAGTAATAAAGCAGACATCACTATTCCCATTTTGTGGGGAAGGACTGAGACTCAGAGAGGTCATGACATTCTCAGGGTCCTTTCACTACCAAGCACCCCGGGTGTACTTTAAAACGTATTTCAGGTTACACAAATGTTAAGGCACCGATCTATTTCATAAAGCAAGGTACACCTATAAAACCATGTGGGCTGTTCAGTAGGCCACAGGGTTTAACAGCATCCCATATTTCTGTTTTGAGTCTCTTGCCGCTTGGGTAAACATTGTACTTTTCATTGGATATACTGTAAGTCATTAAAGTCAGTAAATAGCAGAAATGAATAAAACAGCAACTTAGATATTTTTAACACCTCTGAGTTAAAACCACTTTGCAGTGGGGAAGAAGAACAGATGCCCGCTTCTAAATGTGAGAGCCACCAACTGGGAATTTGCTAGTTGTAACTGCTGCCATCTGTTTTCCACTGTTCTTTTTACCTGCCTTTCTTACATTTAGTATTTGAATTCTGGGCCGTGGGTTCCTAGTACAGGCAGGGGAGGAGTAGGAGGGGCTCCAATTTGAAATTTTCCCAGGTGCTCTCTCCTGCATTAAATCAAAGGTAACTCCGGGGGAGGGGAAATATCAGGAGGGCGATTATTTAACAACTGCACTTTATTCTTCTATACATTCTTTGTACTCTTATTTCCATGTGCATTTTTCCTATTTAATCAACTTCCTGCTTTTCCTATGGGCTTTATGGAAACACCTTTCTGATGCCAATTAGGGCACTGCTGTGTGAATTAGTTTCTTCCCTGACTGAATAAATAATTTTTGTCAAGCGGCACATACATTCAGAACTCACTTGATCAGCACTTAACTAGTATTCTGCTCTAGCGTGCTGAACTTTTTCCCTTGGAGTCAACATGCTGAGGGAGACAGTATTTGTGCCAGAGGGAAGCAGATAAAATAGACAGGTTAATAGGACTATAAAGGACAATAAAGGACTGCTCCAGTTCAGCCTTCTGCCTTCAAGTCGAATTGCTTCTAAACCGCACTGGAAAGGAAATCTGCCCTTTTCTTTCAGGAACATCTGTAGGGGAGGGTCCTCAGCGTTTGATCGTAATTCTGAGTGACATATGTGCATGTGCATACAGGTTCTGGCTAAAGGCCAACAATGAACAAGAATAACCATCCAACCTGTAAATGAGCTTTCTTTTTAAATCTGTGTGATAGAAGTGTAATTCTCATTTTTGCAGAAGAATAACAGACTCAGAGAAGTTACGTACTTTGGCCAGGGTAACACAGTTAATTAGCAATAAGATCTGATAACAACACTAAATCTTTCTTTCACCCAAAGTAGCAGGATGCTTCCAAAGTCAGGGCTATGAGTTTCTCCATTCATTTCAGACTTTGAGTCAGTCTTAAATCATACTAACTAAAATGCCATGGAAAAGGTCCAGCATAACCACACCTAACTAAGGCATGAATCCCCATAGTGCTATACTGCAGATGGAGAACCCTATTTAAGAAAAGCCAGTGCAAAATACAGGTAACAACATGACACTGCCTTTTTTGGAAGTTTTTCAACAACTATGTAACAAGTGTTTCCAACACCTTTAGAAAAGTGAGGGACACGAACAAGGCTAAAGGTCGCAGTAGATCACACCACTTGAGACAGTTTGAGATGCACTTGAATGGTCATTCTGATTCCCAGTGTAGATCGGCAGAGTGCGTGTGTGCATCCAGATTCCTCACTGAAGGAACCAACACCACTGGGAGGTTTAGATGAATGCCTCAGAATAATTCTTTCCAACAAATATGCTTTATTCTGTGTTTGTGTCAATGTACTCTACTAGGCACCATAGTGTCTAGATCGTCAAATCAGGACTAAAGCAATAGGATCTCACTTAAAATTAAGCTTTTCTAATAATTTCAAAGAGGTAGGCAATCAAGGACAGGCAAAGCAGAAAAGCAGACCCTCATTGGTCTTCTCTGCACACCCTTCCTTCCTTCTGGACACGGGCCATCACCCAGAGCAACAGTCTCACCTTCTAGGTGAGGCTTTACAATTTCCCACACTGCAGAAAAAGTTCAGTTCTGATGATTCTCTATTTTATACCCCAGATCTAGGGTTAGCAAATGACAGCCTCCAAACCAACCACTTGTCTCCATGAATAGTTTCAGTGAAAACTGCCAGACCCACTTGTTCCAGTATGTGTTGTCTCTGGCTATTTGCCCATCGCAAAGCAGAGTTGAGTGTCAATGTGACCTACATAATTAAAATATTGACTGCCTGCCTCTTTCAGGAAAAGGTCATCAGTTTTTCCCTAGAATATTATCTAGCCCAGGTGACAGTCTCCAGGGGACCAGACCTCATTTTCTAGGTTCTCCTCCCTATAGGTCATCCTTGGCCAGAGACATCCTGCTAAGGGGTGTGTGCAGATCAGATCTCTTGCTCCCAGCAAATATCATTATTCTGGAGATTAGACCAAGCAACCTGCCTTTTCTTTTCCTGGGGGCATCTCTTACTCTGACCCCAGTACAGGAAGCAAATGTATCTCAGTAAAGATGCTGTAACTCCTTCCTTTCCAGGGCAAAATGTCAATAAAACTTGGTGCGCTCTCAAGGAAAAGAAGAATAGAATGGGCAGATTGCACATGATAATAACATAGAATAGATGCCATGACACAGACATGTATTGGGGGCGTGGACAAAGAAATCAATAATTCCAATTGGGAGGGGAAGATAAGAGAGAAATCGGGGGCTAAAAAGAGAGAAATGAGCTTTAAGATTCAAAGTGGGGAAGTTAAGAAAGGAAATGCAGAGGAAATAGCATCGTGTGTGTGTGTGTGTGTGTGTGTTCAGTAAGTATATCTAGGGAAGAGTCTGGAAGGCCATCTGCAGGTCATAAGGGCCCTGGGCTCTGAAAGCTGTCAGAAGGGCCCAAGAGAGCAGAAATCAGAGACAGCTGAGGCCCTCCATCCTGTGCATATGTGAAGAAATTTCCCTGACAGAAAAGTTAGCTTGAGGAGGACTTTTTTGCCTTTTGCCTTTATAAAATTTTTCACATCTTACGTTCACTGTGCTCACTCTTGCTCACTGCATGACTCCAGTGCAAACCGACATAATGCCTAAGGGTTAAACACCACAAACAAATTTGCCTCATGATGAAAGAAATGTCAGGAAATGAAATTAACTAAAAAAGAAAATTATGTCCCTCAGCAACCAAAGTCCTCATCTGCAGTTAAATCAAGATCTCACCATTCTAACATATCATATTTATCTCTTTTGACTCTCTATTTTTTAAGAGTTATTAATTAACATAAATTATAACAAAATGTCTGTGAAAAATCTTTACTTGTTGAAGGAAAGGATATCTCTCACAAAGGACCTACCCTAGAAAATAGTTGGATTCTTTTAATAAAGCAAAAAAGAAAGAAAGAAAGAAAAGTTCCACTCCAAAAGCCTGTTTCTATGAACAGAAACTATTTAATAAACACTAAATTATTTTTTTCTTCTTTAGAAAACTGCTGCATATTTCAAGGGAAAAAAAGACTTTTTAAAATTCCAAATGTAGTCAGCATTTTGGGGTTTGAAATGATCTGCTATTGTGTCATTGAATTCAAATATAATTTTTATACAAAACCATTTTGACTCTGATGTTGCAAGAAGTATAATATTTCAATCAACAAAGAAAATGTATTTCAAGGCCACAGACCCTATTGTCAAAAGTAAAACACCACAAGGAGATGTAATGAATCTCGGTAACTGATAGAGGAGTCTGTGACTAGCAGACAGTGTCTCCCTCCAGTCCAGGCCTTCCAGGCCTCTGGTTCAGCTGAACTTGAGCTGGAGAAGAGATGGCGGTGGGGGGGGGGGGGCTTCCTGATCTTTCCTTCTATGATGACATCTGCTAGGACAAAGCATCTGTCCCAAAGCTCAAAACCCCTCTTAATCCGCATTACAATGAGAAAAGTTTATGTTAATGGCAAAAGCAGAACCAGAATCCCCCCTTAACTTTCTACAAAAATCATCTTATATATCTCAAGCACATATTGAATTTAGGAGGAACAACAGTTAGTTGATAAACTAAATTATGAAACATGTTATTTCTTTGAGAGCACATGTCTGCAGTTTAGTAAGCTCAGTCAAAATGCTTCTGGCCTGAACGCTAACTGGGCAGCTGGGGAGCATGGGTCCAAAGTGGGAACATCAGCCACAGTTCCATTTCCAGGATGCGTAACGTGGTGGCCAGAAAACCACAGAAAGGCTCAGGACAAATTCCTCCTTAACTTACAGAAAAGCAGACTTCCAAATCCTTCTGCAAAGTTTTTGGTGATGGGTTGCTTAAAGCTTTTGCTAATGCTTTTTCTGATCACAAAATCAACTAAAGCAAACCCTGATTTTTTTAATTAAAAAATACCATTTAGCAATAAGAACAAATTTAGGAAGAAGCACATGGTCTCCAGATATATCATTTGGGTCACAAGAAATGCTATCTTTGGCATAAATATTACAGATCTGTCATTTTTTACTTTGGCAGCAAGATTTTCTGTAGGTGGCAGGAAGCTGTTTTTGTTCACTGATTTGGAAGGTCTTTGTTTTAATCTGCAACACAGAAGATTCTTACATAACCCCAAAAGGGCCAGAGGATTTGATAGAGATCTTTTTATAAAACATACAAAGTCAGTAAAAATGTAACAGAATAAGTTCAGTATGCAAAATATTTCGTCAATATAACATGACATTGTGTGTGTGTGTGCGCACGCGTGTGTGTGTGCACGCGTGTGTGTGTTGCATGCTCCCTAACTTGCTCTTTTGTCGTTATTTGGGAATTTTAGTGTTTGTCTGCCTCCCACATTCCTTTTATACAGAAGCAGTCATGACAAACTCGGCTGCCCACTTCTGTCACATTTTTGCTATCAATAAAGATCAAACAGAAAATCCAAGACCTTAAGGGTGGTGGGAAGACACCGAAGAAGCCCTAGTTTCACACTTCAGGTGTTTCTTTTTACCGCTAAATTGATTCCTCACATTGATGACTGCTTCTTTTCTGAGATTAACTCTGCACCTAATTCCCCACAAAGACTCAGTTGTGTCTCTCTGTCCTTCTTTTCATATATTTACATTATTTCTTAATCACCCTTTAAATATTGGGTGCCAGACAATATGGTAAATAATGGAGGTCACAGTGGTAAAAGAGAAAATTTCTGTGGGCAGAAGTTTACTGATGACTAACTTTCGTGACCCCTGTTCAGCTGGGACCACTATCCCTGGGGACTTCATCACAGAGCCTTCCTCTAGAGACTCGATCGAACCCAAGCATGTTAGCAGAAGCCTTTCTAATTGCTCTCTAAACTGTTACTAAGATAAAATCTGGAATCTGGAAAGGAGATGAATTTCCTGATCATCAAGCAGTCCTTGGTAAAGAGAGCAGTGGTGCCCACACAGTCAGACGGTCAGTATGCCCAGAGGTACCCTGGGTGATTTGGATAACAATAGGACTGGTTCCCAAATGGACCCCAGTGGACCAGGATCTTTCTGATTGTGTTCTCATAAGAACTCAGAACTAACAGCAAACACACGAAGTATGGTGTAACAGGCAAACTCACTTCCCAAAGGGGCAGCACCTGTGGGTCTTCCCGAGTGTTTGTGAAGAAGATCATCCCCAACAGGCTTTTCACATCTACAATTTTACAGTTCTAATCTCAGATACTGTGCCTATTTCACTGTAACAAGTAAAATTTTCACTTCAAAAAAATTTCATGGCAAAAGAAAAGTTTTTCTTTGAATTTATGGTAGCTGTTCTTAATTTAGATCAAGAACCAAAGTAAATAGTTTGTCGTATACTGTTTAACTCTGAAAATGTACCAGGAGAAAGTGGTTAACTCATGTAGTAACTTTTAACCCAAAGATAGGTTTGTGGTGAGTAAAATCAAGTTGAGTCCGATCTGTCAATATTTTTCTTTGTTCTCTCGAGTAGCATACATTGCAGAAAAGGAAACCAGTAAAAGATGGTAGAGAATGATGTTTTCAAAAGTTCTACTGGTTGATTCACAGATAGCGAAGAAGGTTTAGTTATAAATAAATCGCACATAGCCCAGAGCCCAAAAGTCCCACCTGCATCTGGCTGACAGAGAAGTTAAGCCTGGTCTCAGCAGCTAACAGCAGAGTATGATTTGAAAAGAAAACCTGGAAAACAAAGTAAGTAGCGCTATAAGGAATATGTAAGAATCCAGGAGAAGCTGGCCGTGGTGGTATATGCCTGTACTTGCAGCACTGTGGAAAACTGAGGCAGGAGGATCTTCAGTTCAGTCACAGGCCAGGAAATTCAGTGACTTCAACAGGACCCTGAATTGAAATTTTAAAAAATACATTTAAGGGTTGGGGGTGTAGCTCAGTGTGAGTGCCCTGTGCTCAATCTCCAGGACTTCAGAAAGAAAAAGAATTTAAAAGAGGTGATTTTTTTTAGTCAGTGCATTTAATTATAAAAGAAAAGTATCAAACCGGAAGCATTAGCACATTTTATTAAGTCAGTTATTGAAGAAATTTGTGCATGTGTGTATATTATGTAATGTATCTTTAGAAGTTTAAAATAATCCCATTTGGACTGCTGTTCTTTCTTTTTTATTTTTAGGTGCAAGGGCTAAACCCAAAGTCTTTGCACTGGGCCGTGTCCTTGGCCCTTTTAGTATTTGTTTATTTTGAGAGCGTGTCTCACTAAATCCAGTTATCCAAGCCGGGATCAAGCTTGTGACCCCTCTGCTTCAGCTTCTCAGACTGCTAGGATTAGGGACCACCACTCTCAACTTGGAAAGCTATTCTTTCTGCCTAATAGTCTTTCTATATTTGCATTATAGAAATTTTATTATTAATTACATAGATAATTATTGAAATAAAGATATCACCAGGAGCTAGAATAGGTAAAATATAAATTTATTTGTTAACAATTTATATTAGCTACAAAATCCCCTCTAAAAGGTAAGACGTTATTTCAAAAAAAATTTAAATGCTTCAAAATATTTACAAAATATTTTTAATGTTTGAAATGGATGTAATTAGTAAGTAAGTTTTTATAAAATGCCTAAATGTAGAAAGGTTTTTTCTAAAATACTATTGTTTCAAATATATAGTCGGCCCAAAAAATGTATACACACTTCACCAGCTTGCTGTACTAATAAACATCTGGAAGCTCACGGCCACCACTCCAAGCAACTCTTGTAATTGTAGAAACCAAAGGTAACTTGTATTAATCTCATGTCTTAATAAATTTAGTGTTAAAATATTTATATAAGTTTTTCTTTTCCTGGTACATACATTTCCTTTTTGGTGAACTCTGTGCACATAGTCCACTGAAATGAACAAAGCTGTTATATAACACAAACATATACTAATAAAAAAATAAATAAAAATACTACTGTTTCAGTGACTTGATCTCCACTTTCAAAATATGCCAGCTTCTGCTCTGTAAACTGAAGACTTTCCTACAGTTGATTCTTTATCCCACCATGCCCTAACTCCAGAACCACTTCTAGAGGTAATTTCCAAGGTTTTGTTCTTTCGTTGTTGATTCTTTTCCTTCATATAGCACCATTAATAGTTATAAGTAAGCAGTTGATCCCAACAACCCCATCAATCCCAGAAGTGATCTTTGCTGGTACCATACAGAGCCTCTCACCTCAGAGTCCATCCCCCATGTATGCCCAAATACACAGAGACTGAGACAAAAAGAAATCCTGATGGGCTTTCTAATTTCTAAGTTACTTAACTCTATCTGAATTTCAAGATAAAAAAATAAAAATGGCAAAACTTCTATTCATTCACTGGTGCATGAAACTGCCTCCTAGAAAATTTCTTCAAATTTTTCTTATTTCTTTAAATATACACATGTATATGTAAGCATTAAGAGATAGTAGTCATTACTTCAAAAAATCCTCATGATTTAGATTGTGACTTTAAGCCCCTATAAGAAAGATAAAGAAATTAAATGGATTGGGAGGGACTTCCAGGAAGATGGCGACCAGGTGAGCGGCAGAGAGAAACTCTCCCAGAGACCAACCTTTCGCGCAGGTGCCGGGTCCGCGGCTGCAAAATTCCAACTGAACATGTTGCTCTGCACTGCCTGAGCATTAATGGGTCAGCTGGATACGCCGCGGGGAGAAGTGGGCGGGCCCTGAGAGCTGGGCCCCGGAGGTGATTGGCGCTGCGCGGGCTGCGGCTCAGCAGAGTCCCTCGTTAACACTGAGTGCGATCGCGGCGGGATGGACCCTCCCATCTCCCAAACCCGAACAGCTCGCAGGCGGCCATGAACAGGAATTTTTGGAGGCGGGGGAGCAGAGCAAACTCAGAGAACGCACTCCTCAGGCAGACTGCGCTAATCCGCAGAACTGACCAGGATCCTACTCAGAGGACCGACCCCACAGCCAGCGCCATCCTCAGCCAGAGAGCAGGCACTGAGGCAGCTGCGGTCGGCGGCTCCTGCAAAAAAGCCAAGGAGGCGGAGGAGCACCGGGATCTCCTGCCGGCACAGATCTCGGAACGGATGAACCGAGTGAGCACCGCTACAGGATTTCTAAGTCGGGAAGAAGCTCGACCCAAGGAGATGCATCTGAGCAGCTTTCCAACCTGCACGATCCCAGGGGGAGTTGATTGGGCGCCCTGACCGGTTTTTTTGAGTTGGGGAGAAACTCCGCCCAGAGAGGGACATCCGAGCAGCACTTCTGACTGCACTGTCCCCGGGACGGAAGAACTGGTTGGGTGCCCCGACGGGATTTTTGAGTGGGGGAGGAGCTCCACCCAGGAAGGAACACCTGAGCGGCCCCCTGCCTGCAAGGTCCCTGGGACAGCGAGTTGTTTATGTACCCCAGGCAGGCCTCGGGATAGGGAATAGCTAGATCCACAAAGGAGCATCTGAGCAGCCTTTTAAGAGGATCTCTCAGCAGAAAGCTTAGGGGACATTCTCCCAAAGAGAAGGAGTCATTGGAGCAGCCTCTGCAGCAAACCTTTGCCTGCTGAACTGCCTGGGGAATTTATACCTCAACATTCTGAATCTGATACCCAAAAATGGGAAAACAGAGGAACAAAATACAGTCTCAGAAATTAACCCCACCCAGAACAAGTTCTGAATGCGAGGATACAGAGGAACCAGGAAGCCACATACGTGCAAGTTATGAAAAATTGCATCTGAAATGAAACAACTCCAACAGGCCATAAAAGAGCATAAAGCAGAAATAAGCCACATACCTGCAATGATCTCTCAGACAAAAAACGAACTGAAAACAATAAAGGAAGAAATGTTCTGTATACATAGAGAAGAAATAGATAAAAGATTAGAAGAAAATAGGAAACAAATGGAAACATTACAAGAGCAATTTAGGAATGAATTACCAAGAATGAAACAGGTACAAAGAGAATGCCAGGATTTGAAAACTTACACTGAAAGCTTGCAAAACCGCTTAAATGAAACCGAAGATAGAATCTCAGACCTTGAAGACAGCATGGCAACTTATGAGCAAGAAAGGAAGGTTCTTGTAAAATCATCAAGGACACAAGAAAAATTAATCCAACAGCTCCAAGATGAGGCAAAACGTAACAATATTCGAGTTATAGGAGTGAGTGAAACAGTAGGAGACCACACAAACGATATAAAAAGAATATTTGCTGAAATAATAGCAGAAAATTTCCCAAACAAGGTAAAAGATACTGAAGTTCAGTGAATCGAGGCATATAGAACCCCAATGATCCATAACTGAAAGAAAAACACACACAGGCATATAACAGTCAAGATCCCAGATATCCAGCAAAAGAACACAATATTAAAAGCTGCTAGAGAAATGAAACAGATCACCTATAAAGGAAAGCCCATCAGAATCACAGCAGATTTCTCAACCATGAAATGGAAACCATGAAATCAAGAAGAGCTTGGAGCAAGGTATTACAGACTCTGAGAAGAAACAACTTCCAACCTAGACTGATGTATCCTGCAAAACTATCCCTCAAATTCAATGGAGAAATAAAATATTTTCATGACAAAGAACAACTGAAGAACTTCATGAGTGCCAAACCAGCATTGCAAACAGCACTAAAAGATATTCCAGACAGAGAAAAAAGAGACCACAATCCCAAGAACAACAATAGAAATAACTCCCTAAACAGAACAAGCAAGTAAACAGTCAGCAAAAGAAGGAAAATAACAAGTAAATAAAATGACTAGAATAGGCCAACATATAACCATGATAACCATTAATGTCAATGGCCTCAATTCAAAAATCCAAAGGAAAAGATTGGAAGAGTATATTAAGGAACACAATCCAATGATATGCTGGATACAGGAAACACATTTTACTCAAAAGGAAATCCACAGATTGAAAGTTAAAGGTTGGAAAACAATTCTCCATGCAACAGGTCCCCAGAAAAAAGCAGGGATAGCTATTATGGTTGCAAACAATGTAAACTTCAAACCAAAAACAATTAAAAGAGATAAGCAACGGCATTACATACTAGTTAGGGGAAAGCTGCAAGAGGAAGAGGTAACAATCCTAAACATTTATGCACCAAACCAGGGAGCACCTAACTTTACAAGTCAAATCTTGACAGACGTAAAAAATCAAACAACTACTAACACTATTGTACTAGGGGACCTAAACACGCCTCTGATGCAAAGAGACAGGTCAACTAGACAGAAACTCAGCAAAGAAATAACAAACCTGAACCAAAAGTGTGAATAAATGGATTAGTAGATGTATACAGAGTGTTCCACCCCACAACATCAGAATACACATTTTTCTCAGCTGCACACGGGTCTTTCTCCAAAATAGACCACATTCTAGCCCATAGAGCTTATCTACCTAAATGCAAAAGAATTGAAATTATCCCATGCATATTATCTGACCACAGTACAAAGAAATTGGAAATTAATGACAAAGAGAACTCCAAAAACGACATAAACACTTGGAAATTAGACAACAACCTCCTGAATAACCAATGGGTCACACAAGAAGTTAAAGAAGAAATTAAAAATAACCTACAAAT
>PVLD010027827.1:0-20227 GCA_004027595.1 Dinomys branickii
GGAGATGAGGGAGGAGAAAAAACGAACTGATCAAAAGGGCCATCATCTGTGTAACCTGAGTAACAAAGATGAAGGTAACATTATGTAGGACAGCATCCAGAGCTAATTCCCTTCTATCTTCTCTATAATTCTGTATTTCCTCAGTCGTTTTTGTATTAGCAGCAATGAAGATAACTTTATATTATACAGCATCCAGTGCGAATTCCCTAGTATCTTATCTATAATTTGCTATTTCCTTTAATGTTTTTGTGTTAACTAATGTGAAGATAACTATGTAATACAACATCCAGTTCTAATTCCCTACTATATTCTGTATAACTTTGTATTTTCTGTATTGTTTATGGCTTTTCTGGTTCACATGTCTCCATTCTTTTGTCTTTAAAATAAAATTTAAAAAAAAATAGCACAATTGTCATGGGAGACCTTAATAACCCATTGTCACAAAGAGACAGGTCAACTAGACAAAAAATCAGCAAAGAAAGAACAGAATTGAACCAAACCTGTGAACAAATGACCTTAGTAGATGTTTTGAGTGTTCCATCCAACATCATCAGAATATACATTCTTTTCAGCTGCTCATGGGCCATTCTTTTATATAGATTATATACTAGCCCACAGAACATGCGTAAGTAAATGCAAAGAAAGTGAAAATATTACATGCATGTTATGTGACCATAATGCAGTGAAATTGGAATTAATGGTAAATAAACAAAATGGCAAAAACTCTATAAACATGGAAATTAAACAACACCCTCCTGAACAACCAATAGGTAACAGATGAAATTAAAGAAGAAATTAAACAGTATCTACAACTAAATGAGAAAGCAGATACAGTATATGAGAACTTATGGGATGCAATGAAAGCAGTCCCATGAGGGGAATTTGTAGTGTTGATTCTCAGGTCAGGAAAGCAGACCGAGCACAAATAACCTAATGCTGCACCTCAAGCTTTTAGGAAAAGGAAAGGAAGACAAGACCAAAGCCCACACGAGGGAGGAAGTTACAAAGAGCGGAGCAGAAATAAACGCAGTAGAGACTGAAAAAATAAGGCAAAGCATTAATAAATCAAAAAGTTGGTTCTTTAAAAGAATAAATACAATTGATAAAGCTTTATATAACCTTATCAAAAAAAAAAAGAAAGAAAGAAAAGACTCAACCTCATGCACTGAGGAATTAAAAGGGTGAAATCACTACACATCCTGTGGAAATTCATAAGATCATCAATACCTACTTTGAAAATCTTTAATGATATGGAAAACACAGAAGAAATGGTCATATTCCTGGAAACATGAATTACCAAAGCTGAATCAGGAAGATATAAAAATTCTCAATAACCCAATATCAATTAATGAGACCTAAACTTACCAACAAAGAAAATCTCAGGTCCTGATGGAATCACTACTGAATTCTACAAGAAATTTAGAGAAGATTTAACACCAATTCTTCTTAAACTCTTTGATGAAATTGAAAAGGAAGCAATGCTCCCTAATCATTCCTGGAGGCAAATATTACTCTGATACCAAAACCAGAGAAAGACCAAATAAAAAAGAGAACTACAGGCCAGCCTCCTTAATGAACATAGATACAATAAGATACTAGCAAACAGAAGGCAGAAAATCATCAAGAAGGTTGTACAGCATGACCATGTGGGGTTCATTCTGGGAATGCAGAGATGGTTCAAAATATGCAAATCAGTAAATGTAATACATCATATTAACAGGGCCAAAGACAAAAATCACATGAGCATCTCAGTAGATACACAAAAAGCTTTTGACAAAGTCCAACACTCATTCATGATAAAAACCCACAGAAAATTAGAACAGATAGTCTTTACCTCAACCTGATTAAAGCTATCCATGACAAACCAACAGACATACTAAATGGACAAAAACTGAGAGCTTTCACTCTAAAATGAGGAACAAGACTAGGATGTCCACTATCACCACCCCTATTCAGCATAATTCTGTAGACACTAGCCAGAGCAATTAGACAAGCAAGAGAAATAAAAGGAATAAAAATAATAAAGGAAGAAGTTAAATTATCATTATTCACAGATGACATAATAATCTACACAGAAGACCTCAAAAACTCCATCAAAAGACTTTTAGACTTAATAACCAAATTTAGTAGTGTAGCTGGATACAATGATAGGTTCCCCACCCAAGACCTGCTCAGTCCTCATGGCGATGGTCCAATCCTGAGTTATAATGGTGCCTAGCTCCTTCTTCCCAGAAACCCCTGTAGTTTCTTCTTCCCAGCTGCCTTTGCCAAAGATCATGACACCAGCAATGATCCAATCCCCCCTCACCACATTATGCTGAGCAACCTACATCAGCTACCCTGTGCCCATCTCCCCTCGGAGTATATATAAGCTCCAACCCTCTCCTTTGTCTTCAGAGAGCCAGCACAGCTGTTGTTGTGCTGACTGCCTCTATGCCCACATCAAACTTTTATTTCTTACTGTTTGTATCTCTCCTCCTTTTCTCTGCATCATTTTAGATTGAGTACCTAATTATAGATCAATCAGTCAACACTTGAAAATGAATAACATTCCTTTACACAAACAACAAACTTATTGAGAGAGAAATTAAGGAAACCACATCCTTCACAATAGCATACAAAATTAAACACTTAGGAATCAATATAACAAAGGATGTAAAAGATCTATACATTGAAAATTTCAATACTCTAAAAAATGAGATTGAAGAAGCTATCAGAAAATGGAAGGACTTACCTTGCTCTTGGACAGAAAGAACCAACATAGTGAAAATGGTCATATTTCCCAAACCTGCTATACAGATTTAATGTGATTCCGATCAAAATAACATTAGCATACCTCACAGAACTAGAGAAAACATTCCTAAAATTCATCTGGAACCAGAAGAGACCTAGAATTGCAAAGGCAATCCTGGGCAACAAAGACAAGTCAGGGGTCATCACCTGAAATTATATCACAAGGCTACTATGATAAAATCAGCGTGGTATTGACAAAAACAGGCCCAAGTATCAGTGGAACAGATCAGAAGATACAGACACAACTACAGATATCCTCAGTGACCACATCTTTGACAAAAGGCCCAAACACTTTCACTGGAAGAAAGCCTCTTTAATAAATGGTGCTGGAAAACACATGCCGAAGACTAAAACTTGACTCATGTCTATTACCGTTCACTAAACTAGAGTCTAAATGGATCAAAGATCTAAACATTACAACAGAAACACTGAATCTACTGGAAGACAAAGTAAGTAGAGATCTTGAAAACATACGGTTAGGTGAGACTTCATGAACAAAATCCAAATTGCATGGGAAATACTCCAAACAATCAGCAACTGGAATCTCATCTTATCAAAAGCTTTTTCACATCAAAAGAAATCATCAACAGAATAAAAATACAACCTACAGAGTGGGAAGAAGTTTTAGCTAACAGTCCCTCAGACAAAGGACTTATATCTAGAATGAGTAAAGAATTGAAAATAATCAGATTCCCCAAATTCAAAGACCTGATCCAATTCTGGGCACCTGAGATGCATAGACTCTTCTCAGACAGAGAAATACAGATAGCAAATAAATATATGAAAAAATGTTCAACATCATTGGTCATTCAAGAGATGCAACTTAAAACAACACTGAGATTCCATCTCATCCCAGAAAAAATGGTTGTCATCAATAAATAACCAATAACAAGTGCTGAGGGGAACGTGAGGAAAAAGCAACCCTTCTCCACCTTTGGTGGGAGTGCAGACTGACTGGTGCAACCACTGTGGAACTCAGTCTGGAGATTCCTGATAAAACTAGGATTAGAGGTCCCATTCAACCCAGCTATTCCCCTTCTGGGTGCCTTCCCAGAAGAACTGAGAACATCATACCACAACAATATATGCACATCTATGTCTGTAGCAGCACAAGTTGTCATAGCTAAATCTTGGAAACATCCGATATGTCCATCAACCAAGGAACAGATAAAAAAAGATGTGGTATTTTTATACTATGGAGTATTATCCAGCTACAAAGAATGATAAACTTGAGACTTTTATAGGCCAAGGGATGCAACTTGAGACCATACTCATAAGTGAAATAAACCAGTCTCACATATGTATACACAGTATTGTCTCCCTAGTGTAGGAAGCTGAAAGACAAATAAGGTCCAAAATGTACAATAGATATTGGGAAATGGGAAGAAACTGTTCAAAGGAACCAATGATGGGGAAAAGGAAAAGAAAAAGGAAATGTATATATAAAGTCTATAAATTTTAGTCTTCTAAAGCAGACCCTTATTCCCTCAAATATTAAAATTATGCAAAAAGAAATTTCCATAGATGTACTACTAATGTCTATTAGTTCATTGGAAAGAAACTTTTGTGTTTATATTGCTTGATTAATGTTTCATGGCTATATCCTGTAATTTGAGCAACTACTTTAAAGATAACAATAAGCAATGTTACTCTCCTAATATTTTGTTTTGAAATTTTTTATCATTGTTTTTATTGTTTGTTCTTTTAATGATTATACCAGTCAAGGGCACACTACAGATTGGGCTTACATAATACACTCACAGAATGAGCAAATATTTTTCAATTCCTTCTTTAATCCTTGAATTCATTCAGTGTGAATTCTAAAAGTAAACATGAGGTTGCACACAAAAGGAACTTCATCCTTCCTGAATCTCACTGGCTTTGTAAATTACACAGAGATACACACATGATGCTTTGATAACCTCTGCTAAATTATGCACATTGGAATAAATGATAATCTAGGAAGCAAATTTCAAGACTACAATAAGGCTAATAACAGTCTTTAACTGGACCTTCCAGAGCATGTTGAACACCTGCAGCAATTGTCCTTACCTGCTTTATATGCTCAAGCTTCAGGTAGACCAAAGACATTCATGTGAAAAGCTCTGAGACTAAATTTTTCCTAATCAAGTCAGAAATGCAAATTTCTTTTCCTAATAGCACAGGGCAGAGGATGATTTTCTTTTCTTTTCTTTTCTTTTTTTTTTTTTTCTTTTTGTCTTTCTGAGACAGGGTCTTTCTATGCAGTTCAGGCTGGCCTTGAGCTCACTTTGTAGCCCAGGCTGGTCTCAAACTCACAACAATCCTCCTGCCTCAGCCTCCTGAGTGCTAGTATTACAGGTGTGTGCCACCATGCCTGGAAATTTTCAACATAGAAGACTGGATGCAGGAGAACATCCTAAATCTGGGCATACAGTATTTTGAAACATCAAGAGCTAACAAGCATTTGTATTAAGCTGCATGGTACAGTAAAATAAAATTTTTAAGAAGTGAGAGCATAAATAATTGATTGCTGCTAGTTTATTATGCTAACCTACCCAACTAGCCAGAAGTCACATCTACAGAAACTGCTTTTTGCATAATTTTAATATTTGGGGGAATATGGAGCGGCTTTAAGGGACTAAAATTTATAGACTCTTCATAAAAATGTAAGCAGATAAAAATTTTTACATACAACTTTTGAATGTACCCTACAGGGGGTTCTGTAGATATCAGGATAAGAAGCCAAGAAAATAATGCCAGCCTGGCAAGCATGAGGTCATGAGTTCGATTACTGATACCAAAAAACAAGAATCTAAGAAAGCTTTTTTTTTAAAAAAAAGCAGCAGCCATACTGTGATACACCACGGCTACAGTGAAAAAGGAGTAAGAATACCAGATGTCGGCAAATATATAGAAAAACAGAAACTCTCATACTTTGAGAGAGTGGTAGTTTCTTAAAAAGTGAAACATATGTCTTCCACACTATGACCCCGTGATTTCACTCCTCGATATTCATCCAAAAGAATGAAAACATGCTGATACTAAGATTGACATAAGGCTGTCCTTGGCCATTTTCTTAACAGCTAAAGAGTAAAAGTAAGCAAAACGATCATCATGGTATGAATAAATTATGATATATTCACATAATAATACTAAAGGGAAAACATTTTATAAGTGCTACTTATATTCACAACAATATGGTTGGATCCAAAAATGTTACACTGAATGAAGGAAGACAGACACAAGAGAGTACAAAGCTCTAGGACAGGACAGACCAGCACATGTCAGGAGCAGTCGGAGCCACGCTTTTTCTGGAAGGCGTGATAGACTGGAAGCACTCATGGGATCCCCCGACATGATGGAGCATTCTATGCCATGATACATAAGGAATGCACCTATGGTCACACAGCTGTACACATTTGTCAACATGGTCTAGACTGTATACTTAAGACTTACGCATTACACTTTACAAATAATTTTGAAATAAAAATATATTTCAGAAAGGAGATCAATTGGGCAATGATAGGTATCTGTGCTGGTAAGAAAATTCTGATTTTTTACTACATGTTTAGGCATGCATTAGTAAAAGCACTGGAAAATATGGAAAGGGCTGTTTTCAAATCACAGACATAATTGTGTAGCTGTAAGTTCTCCAAAAGGGAGTAGAAACATGACTCTGCACTTTAGTAAAGCTGTCTCGGTTATTTCCCTACATCTCTCGTTGTATTGTCCTGGGACCTCCATGACTTCTTCATTGAGCAGGTCAGGAGAGGGAAGTGGAGACGTCGTGGGCTAAGATGGAGGTCAGCATACCTCATTATGGTACAACTGCGACCAAAGCCTTTATCTTTTAAAGAAGTTTTGCTACTTTCTTTTTCCTCCTTTCAGGCTGCTATAACAAATACCAAAGACTAGGTAGCTTATAAGAACCAGAAATTCATTTCTCACAGTTCTGGAAGCTGAGAAGTGCAAGACCCAGGCACTGACAGACACAGCGCCTGGTGAGGACCCATTTCCTGCCTCATAAATGATGCTTTCTCACTGGGTCTCAGCACAGTTACAAAGAGCAAGACAGCCCCGTGGGCTTTTTACAAGAGCACCAATGTGACGCCTGAGGGCTGCCCTCCCGACCTAGTCAGGCCCCAAAGGTCTACTATTGGCCCTACTGTGCTGGGAGTTAAGATTTCAGGATGAATTTGGGGGAACACAAGCATTCATACCACAGAATACTAATTATTTTTACAATTATTTTAAAGAGAATTTAAAAAACAATAAAAATCATACATAATTTCAAAACAAGATGACAGGAAATTAACAATGGTTGTTACATTGCATATAGTCAGGTTCAAAGTGGTTGCTCAGATTACCAGATATAGGCATGTAAGACTGATCAAACAGTTAGGCATTAACTGTTCCTTTCAATGAGCCAATAGAAATTAGTAGTACAGTTATCTTAGCTATCTTGTGTGTGTGTGTGTGTGTGTGTGTGTGTGTGTGTGTGTGTGTATTTTCTCTTCCTTATTTCTTTTCTCCTTTCCCCCATCCCAGTTGTTCTTTCCTTTTGAGCAGTTTCTTTCCCTTTCACAGTAAAATTTACCTCTATATTTTTTGGACAAGGAAAATTTACACTAGCTATAGGGAAGAATAAGAATTACATTCCTGAAAATGCATATTACTTAGTGAATTTAAAAAAAATGTGTCTATACACACTGTTGAAAGTCTCTAGAGTTCCTTGTATCCAGCACTCAAGAATACTTTGTACTACTAGTCAATGCTAACAGCTATGTACAAATTTTTCTGTTCCTGAGGGTCGAGCTTTATTTAGTGATAATTTTAAGGATTCAGGTATGGTAGAAATGTGATGGCTGGTTTCCTGTGTCTAGTTGACTGGGCAACAGGGTGCCCACACACCGAGTCAAGTACCATTCCGGAAGGTCTGTGAGGGTGTTTCTGGATGAGCTCAGCATGTGAGGGCTGGGTGTGATTCCGATGGGGAGCCTCATCCTGATTAGCAGTTAATTGGTAGACTCAATAAGCCAGCTTGCAAAGCCCTCATGTGAGCAGGCTTCATCCCGAGCTGAAGACAACAACCTTGGGAATGTAAAGGAATGTTAGTCAGCTGAAGACCTGAACAGAACAGAAGGCTGACCCTGCTTTGAGTAAGAGGGATCCTCCTGCCTGGCTGCCCTGAGCTGGAACGTGAGTTCTTTCCTGCTTTGAGACTCTGAGGCATCAGCTCTTTCTGTCTCCTTGTGGGCTTGTGCACTGGAGCCCCACTGTCAGTCCTGCTGGGCCTCCAGCTTGCTGACTATAATCAGAACTTGTTGTTGTCAGCCTTCCTGTTTGCATGGGCCAATTCTTTATTGTGAATCTATGTATGAATCTCTGCATTGGGGCTGTCTCTATGGAAAACACGATTACAAAAGCCCAGGAAAAGCAGGGAAAGATCTGGGACATGAGGTGTGACTGGCTGGTCATCTTCTGTGATGAGCGTACACTTCGTATCCCAGAGCAATGATGCTGCTTCTAAAGAGATTTGTGGGTAACCTAGTAACCAAGGAAGGTTTTTACATGATGAATCATCTGCATTTTATACCTAGATCATTATATGACTTAAAATTCTCCAGTGAACGCTGCCTCAAAAATTTATAGATGATAGGTTAGTCTTCCAAAACCAATCCTAATGCAAGATCACTCCTTCTAAAAACTTTCCACAGGTGGAAACGCTCCTAAAATCTCACCAGTTTATTTACCAGGAAGTCACCCAGCAACATGTCTATAATGGAAACACAACGAGGCACTTGTTTCTTTTAATCCCAGTATGGCTGCCTCTCCCGGTAGCCAGAGAGAAATGAATCACAAATCAACTGCTGAACTTCTGGCCTCCCTGAGATTGAAACCCAAGGGATAAAATGTGGCCACATCTTAGTTCTCTGAATGCCCAGCAACAGGGTGCTCTGCATAAGGGGCTGGAACACACCCAGAGCCAAGCTGTCCCAAGGGTCAGGATACTTGGGTCATGATGCTGTTGGTGATTTAGAGGAGAGAGTAAGGGGAACTATTGCCATAAATGAAGAAATTAGCCGGTGTATTAGAGGTTCACTAGCAAAAGCTTGTAAAGGAAGAACACCCTCATATATTTATTGGAGCTGAGACTCAAAGAAGGTTTGTAACTTGCCAAAGATCTCATAGTGAATAAGAGGCAAAACCACGACTTAAACTTGAAATAACTGAGGCCT
The DNA here is from genome assembly GCA_004027595.1 of Dinomys branickii. NCBI lineage: Eukaryota > Metazoa > Chordata > Mammalia > Rodentia > Dinomyidae > Dinomys > Dinomys branickii. The sequence continues at coordinate 9,015 of PVLD010027827.1, forward strand.
GATCTCAACTCCAAACCACCCCTCCTCTCTATCCTGTGAAGCTAGAGCTGCGTTCCACCAACCAGTTTGCTGTTGAGCTCAGCCAAGCAGGGGTGCTAGGGAAAGACTGGGGCAGATGGAGGGAGAAAGCAGGTGCGTTTTCCTCCTTTGCTGCCTCTTCCTGTGAGAGTCACCCTAGCAATACCTCTTCATCCCGGTGTTGGGAATCCCATTTGCAGTTTTTCCAGCATTTTTAAAAATCAGTCTCACCTCCTTTCAGAGACCTGAGCACCAGATGATTTCGGCCTCCTCCTCACAGGTCTGGGCCCCACCCCCAGGCTAGACTGAGCTGGGAGGTCACAGCAGTAATTCTAACCTCTTCTCCCACCTCCCAGCTCTAAGACAGCAGCTCCTCAGCAATTGCTATCTCAGTGAACACCGACACCTCAGCGTTCCCTGTTTGATTTTTCAGTTGTGCCCTTACAAACCTTTTTGCATTAAATTTGCTCCATTCAAATAACTGCTGTGGTTTAGATCTAGATCTACAATGTCCTCCAAAAACCTCAGAGGTTCAGAGGTGGGGTTTGGGAGGTGAGAGGATCATGGGAAGGCTACACGCATCGGGGTGGTGAATTTAGCCACTGACGAGGCCAGTAGCCGAGTGTGCTGTTGGGCGGCAGGGCCCGGTTAGAGGCCGCTGCGAGTTTGAACCAGAGGGTATTGCTCCCGCCAGCTCCTCCCTTCTCCTCGCTGTCCTGGAGCCATGATATGACCAGCTTTTCTCTGCCACAGCCTTCCGCCACAACCTTGCTGCCTCGGAACCGGCTGACTATGCATCGAATCCTCTAAAAATTACGAGCCCAAATGAACCTCTCCTTTTTTAAGTTGTGGATATTGGGTATTAGGTCTCAGGGATGGGAAGATGACTAAGACGCTGATGTAGTGTTTATCAGAGACCTTGACCGACTGCCCTTCTTCCTCCATCCCTGGGCTCTCTACTCTCCACCGTGTTCTCTAATTCCAAGGCGAAGTGGGAGGGAAGAGCCCTCCCTCTCATACACATCCTGCTCCGGTTCGCTAGAGTTGTATTTGAGTTGTGGAGCCCTAGTAAGGAAACTGAAGTTTATTTAATGATGCCTTTTTAGTCAAGCCCTAGACACAGACTACACTGAGTTTGATATGTATTGTTTTTCATCAACTTTATGGAGAAAGAATTTATGGAAAGTGAGCTACATCCCTGCAAAGCATATAACTGGATGCACTTTGACATAGTGTATACCTGCAAAACAACGACACAAAAAAGACTCAGGAGGTTTCCACTGGCCCTGCCATCCTGGGCTCCAGAAACCCAATCACTGATCTGCTTTTTGTCCCTATAAACAAGTTTACATTTTCAAGGATTTGATATAAATTGTAGTATATAATCTTTCATGTTTAGTTTATTTCACTCAGCATAATTATTTTGAGACTCACTGATGTTGCTGCTATTATCCATGGTTCAGTTTTTTCTTGCTGAGTAATAACCCATTATATGGACGTAACACAGCTTATCTCTCCATCAACCTGCTGATTTACATTTCTATACTTTACAGTTTAAAGTTACTGTCAATAAAGCTGCTATAAATATCTGTGTATAAATCTTTGAGTGGAAAATACCTTAGAGTGGAGATACATTCTCTCTCTAGAAAGAGAAATAGAGATGAGAAAGGGAGAGAGAGAGAGAGACAGGGAGAGAGGGCTTTTCGTGTGTGGTGCCAGGGACTGGGCCCGGGGCCTTCATGCTGAGCTGTACCCCTGGTTCTTTTTATTTTTCTTTTTTCAGGCAAGGTCTTGCTAAGTCAATAGTTTGCCCAGGTGGTGCTTAAACTTGCAGTACTCCTACCTCGATCTCCCAGAGTGCTTGGATTATAGCTATGTGCCAGCATGCCTGGCTTAAGATATGTTATATTTTAAGTGCAATACATATAAACTATGTTATCTGTCCATTTCTTAATTATAATGTTAGAAATGTACATACTTTTCCCAGTATAAAAGGGAATTTGACCCAGCACAAAAAAATGCCTAATCTGTTGTTTTGCATTTGTTTCTAAGATGGGATCTTACTATGTCATGTAGGCTTTGCTCAAATTCAGGACCCTCCTGTCTCATTCTGCCAAGCCTCTGAGATTATAGGCACGCGCTTCCACACACAGCTAGTCTGTGTATTGGAGAGAGCAAATAAACAGGCAGATAGATGTCTTTTGAAGTCAGAAGACTAGTGTCAAGTTGTGACACATAAGTTTTTCATCTGTACAGCTCAAAACCTTTGTTTTTTTTCCCTCTTCACAGTATCTGCCCGCACATATAGCAGGGCCTAAGACTCCAGTGCTAATCTCCTTCGGTCTTGAGTTAATTCACAGCAGTTATTTATCAAGAGTTTTTCACTCAAAATAAATACAAGACAGAAGATACAGACCTACAACCAACTCAGCATCCAGTGTCTCCCAAATATATGCTTCTTTCTACTCACTCTACTCCAAGGGGTTAAAAAAATGAACAACAGTTGCTGCCCTTGCTCTCTACCAGCCATAAGTTATGTCCAACGAATAAATAGATTAAAAATAATTATAAACAATTGTGCACAACATTGGAAGAAAAATAAACAACATGAGAATGACCAAGCTTTAATCTGCGAATGAAACACAAAAGGAGGAAAATGAATTACAGAATCAGCAGTAAGAGTTGATGGAGTTTGGTTGAAGGGAGATGTAGCCACATACACTATCTTATTTCCTCCCTGTGAATTTATTAACTTCTCCAGCCACAGCCATTTGGATGATCATTCTTGTACATTTCACTGCTCTGTGACTCATTTCCCTCATATATCCGATAAAAAATAGTGCACCTTGTTTCTTATATAATCCACAGGATGACAGGAAACACTGAGAAATACCTCATTTAAATCGATGTATTTGAGGGTTCTTGCATTACATTATCAATCATAAGTACATATCACAAAAGAGGACATGGTAGCAAATGTGTCTCTGCAGCCTAAACTTGAGGCAGACAAAAATAGCAGTCTTATGACAAGGTAGATTCACACAGAATTGTGAATGAAGCTTGCAGATTTTAAAAACATTTTAGACAGAATTGTGAATATACCAGGAGTGGGAGGTTGAGAAATGATCCAGTAAAGTGCTTCTAGCAAGCGAATAAGGGCTTTCTCCTTTTTCTGAGGATTAAGTTTTAGAAAAATTGGGTCAGAATTAATTAACCCTGTTGCTGCCTGGAACATCTGAACCATTTATTTTTCCCAGTATTAATTGAATAGTAGAAATTTTCTTGGTTCATTTCCAAGTAAAAGACAAGGAAGAAATCTTTCATTTAGTTTAACCCAAAAGAAGGGGCCTAAGGAGTGTTTTTCAAACAAATAAGTAAATGAATGAATTGATGGTTAAAAACAGATATCTATGTATGGAAAATGATCCTGCTCTTTTTGAAGGGATGACATAACTATCACTCTATTTTTCCAAGTGTTCCTATTATATAATTGGAAGTATAGGAGCCTAGAAATTCCCTTTGAGGTCATCTAATGGACAAGACATCAAACTGAACTTGGGGATATTAGTGAGCTCAAAAACCTATCAGTTGTAATCATAAGCTGGAGGACTACATAAATTCCTAACAAGCAACAGGACTTTATCATGAAATTTATTAAGTAGCTTTAGCTGAAATAGAATGAAGTGAGAGGTCCGGGCTGGGGCAGTTGAAAAGCCTCAAGATACTGGTAGAACCTTTGGAAAAGGGGGTCACTAATAAGAGCCCCTCAACACACAACTAGGCACAGACCCACAGGGGAATCAACCAATACAGACCTTTCAGCCTGCTGATGAACATGGTTCAGAGAGGCTGAGAAGATGGAGAAGTGAACTACAGGCGAAGATGGGGTTGTCTCTACCTACGGTTCTAGGATGAATGTGGAGACACGAGGCCTTCAGGCTGAGGCTCAAGGCCGCTGTGTATGCAGAGGCAGAAACGCTTCTTCCAGCAGGACTCACACAGATTAGTGAAACTTCTAGGAGGAAACCGTGTAGGCTGAGGCCCGAGAATTCAGCTGTAGGATCTAAACTGAAGGCGGGTTGCTACTTCAAGTTGGTGACGGGAATTAATATGTCCCTCCAAAGGCTGGGCGTGGCCGTAGCCCGGAGAGGAAGGAGGCGCTCGGCAGATCCCCAGTACTCAGCATCATTACGCGTCTTCAGAGGCTTCGAAGGGACTGCAAATAAAAGTTCCCTGAAAAGTAGGGCCTTCATCTCTCATTGCCCCTTAGACAGTAAAGCCACATACTTCCAGCCTCCTAACCGGGAAATTAGGTCTCATCCTTTTCCTGCCTTCTCCTCCTTCCACATCTAATTTCTCTTCAATCTAATAATTTTTTCCATATCTACCTGATGATGCTTCATGCCAGTCTTCTGGTTTGTGTGGATTCAGGAGGAGCCTCCTAACTAATATCTCCAATCCACCGCTTCCTCTTATAATCAGTTTTCTGCCTTGCAGCCAGAGTGGGTATCTTCCCAAACACAGATCTGCCCATGTCGTTCCACTGGTGAGCCCTTTAAAGGCCTTCTATTTCCCCCAGGATAAAGAGCAAACTTGCTAATCTGGCTGCAAAGCCCGGAATGCCCCGGCTTCTGAACACTCTCAAGCCTCTTGTAGTTTTACCCTGTGCTTCAGGAACCTATTCTGGTCATTGTGTTCATTTAAGTCCCTCACAACTCACCTAATTTCTATATTGTTGAAAGAAAGATTCAGGAATTCTGTCTCATCCTTTCAGACTTAAGCTTAGTCAGCTTCTCTCCAGAGAACCTCTCCAGGTACTAGGAATCTCTCTTGCGTAGCTCCTCCCAGTGTCGCAATTTTACAATGGTAGTCATAATTTGTTTTTATTACTGTTAGTATCTTGGTGGATTTTCTCATTGCTGGGCTCAGTAGTAGCAAAACAGCTCATGGCAGGAGGCAATGAGACTTTTCTTTCCCTTTTTATTCCACCCGTGCTACAAGCCTATCGGTTGGTGGTGCCCACTCGTAGGCGGTGTCTTCCCTCTTCAGTAAATCCATCATCCACACTCAGAACTCGACTAAACCAATCAGTGGTCTAATCCAGTATCACACTCATGATCTAGTCACTCCCAAAAGCGCCCCTGTGAGGGCATGAGGCTTTGGAGGGCCAAAACTGCTGTTCCTCCAACACTTTCCCAGTGCCACGGGTACAAGTGAGAGTCAGTCTCTGTCACTACTGGGCCTCAGCTCTTAGAAGTAAGAAACATGCAAGCCCTGTTGAAAACCAAATGAATGAACTGCATCAAGCTGGAAACCAAGAAGAGAACTACAGAGCTGCAACTTCCTACACCTGTTCTCTCTTCTCTACAACTAGGAATAAATTAGAAACAGCTCTTTTGTCACAAATTGTTTCCCTAACCCAGGAACTGCTTAAGATCTGGCTATTGCAGGATGAGGTCCCCAGGTATAATTCAACCCAGAGACAAAGTTTGCATACTGTACATCCAGTATCTTAGGTCTCACTAAATGAAATGAAGATTCTTTTCTTCCAGGTAATATAAGCACAATTTTAATGACAGGTCATATCTAAGATGTGTAGAGTATAAACACTTTGACATGCAGGGAAATTCTTATGATAGCTTTTTATCCTGAGTAAGAAATTTTAAATGAGGTAATCTAGAAGGTTCATTGTTAGAAAAAGAATTTTAAAATAAGATGTAATGTCTACGTGTATTTTCTACTATAGTAAAACTCTCTTTTATTTTTTATTAGTACATGTCTGTAGTACATAATGTTTATATTCTTGTGGGGAATTGATACCTGTACGTGTTATGTTTTATTTCCTTTTTATTCATCTCCTCTTTCTTCCCTCCCAAGCCCCTCCACCCAGGCCTTGATCCCCCCTTTTTGTAACAGGTTTGCAGTACATAATGATTACACTCCATGTGTGCAGCTGATCCATGTATAACACATCCCAGTTTCTTCCCATTCCCTTGCCTCTCCCCTCCTCCCTCCACCTGTCGATCCCTTTCCCACTTCAGAAAGACCCATCTCCGTCTTTCCTGTTATTTGTCTTTTATTTTTCCCTGTATTTATACTTTGAGTTTCTCCTGTAAGAGAAACCACGTGATATCCCTTAAAGGCTTGTGTGTCTGACTTATTTCTCTTAGCGTTACAACTTCAAGGTGCATGCATTTTCCGACAAATCACCCAAATTTATTTTTCTTTAGGGCACAGTAGTATTCTATTGAGTGTAAATACCACATTTTTTTTAGCCATCAACCGATGGATTTAGATGCTGCTTCAAAGATTTAGTTATTATAAATTGTGCTGCTATAAGCATGGGTGTTTGTATCTCAATAATATGATGTTTTTTAACTCTTTCAGAAAAATATGTAGAAGTGGAATAGCTGGGTCAAGTGGAATGTCTACTTTCAGGTTTTTGAGGAATCTGCATTCTTATTTCTGACATGATTGTACTAGTTCACCTTCTCACTCAATAGTGCAGGACTCTTAAGATGTAGAATAAGTAAAGCATTATACATTCTGATTATTTAAATACCTTTATTTATGCTTCATACCAAAATCCGCTACCTTTACCAAGATTCTCAGGCTTAATAGATGATTTTCAAATAATCCACAATAAACATTTATAATATGTAGTCATACTACTTTGTTCTAAAAATCAGTGTTTGTTATGATGCAGTCTACTTTTTTTAGAAATGCCAAAGATCATGTTTTAAAGCACCAAAACTATTTAAAAAATAGACAAGCCTTTTATCAGCAAAACACACACCCATCCTCACAATTTAAATATGTCATGAGTAATACTAAGACCTCATCTTCTGTGTGCTTCCTACATGCCAGGCTCTGGGCTGCACGCTTACCTCAGCAATACCGTCCACCACCACTAAGGACAACTCTGTTAAGCAGATTCCATTTGTGTTTCCCTTTTGTCATCCTTTTTGTAATTCCAGTAAAATACGAAGGTTTAAAAGTGTTAAATAAATTGTTCAGAGTTACTGTCTGTTAAGGCTAATGACATTGCTCAAATAAAACCTCAATCTGAAACATAATGATTAATACATGAACAAACTAAATTGTTGACCACTGATTGATTTCAGCAGAGTGGCTGAGGGCTCGGCTTTACCATTCACATATATACACGGGGACTGGAAGTGCTGTACCAAGGCCGCAGAGAAGGCAATGACAACAGAACAAATACGATGCTAACTAACATGTCATCCTTCCCGCCCCACGTAAACAATTCCATTTATCTCACTCATCTAATTCCAGAGCTCAAAAAAGATCCCATAAAAATATGAATAGGTGTCTATGGATAAATTTTGACTTGATCTCTGTTCTGGAAACATCTGAATTGGTTCCAGAGGAATGGGCTTCCCTGGTTGCCACGTTTTGAGGAGTGCAGATCTAAAGTTCAACAAGAAGAGGGACCGTCATCAAAACCCTGGGTGACAGTTGCCACTCTGGATGACCGCTGCTATCCCCTTTGTTTCTTTTTCCCATTGGAGTTTTAATTAAATTCTCCAACAGTCTCATATAAGATACTTCTGCCTTTTCTGATTGCACAAGATGGTCCATTTGGGAGGAGAATCTGCGCTATAGTCAGGGACCATCTTTATCCCCATAAAAAGTGTGTGTCCCAACTCCCCTGTGCAGTTCTGTGCCGGCAAGACCTTTGCCGCTGTCCTTGTTGCAGGCATCACTGTTCTTTCCTGTAAGCACTGGAAAGCATATTATCGAAAAGTAATTCCGTGGGATCGGTGCTACTGAACAGATACGTGCCTCAAGTTACTGTCAAAGTTAGACTGGCAACAGCACACACAAGCATTAGAATGCTGTGTGCGTTTCTTCAGTCATCGTTAAGCAATCATATTTCTGATTTTGTAATTCCCTTTTGGGAGTGCTTAATAATCCCTTGAGCGCTTTTGAAATATCTTCCTCTTGACCTAGAAATAAGAAGCTGTAATAGGTTTCCTGCTGAATTAAGTCCCCCAAAAGAACTATTTGGTAAATTTAGTTACTTAACAACATCTGCATTCCATTTTCACTAAGAAACACTGAAGAAAAAGAAAACACCAAGTTCTACCTCCCCTGCTGCTTCTGTGGATGGAACTTATTCTGGCTTTGGGTTATAAGATGATCTCTGGCTTTCAGTTACTGGATTCAGATATCATGCACTCTAACATTCATCCTTCCCACCTGCAAAGGTACTCTGAGATACTTCCAAGCATACTCACTTCTCAGATGGGCTCAGAATAGAAAGTCTACACCAGCTCATTTATATCATTTGCAAAGTCATTGGTCCAAGTTTGAAAAAACAGTAGACACATAATCTGATAAAACAGAAAAAATAGCTGCCAATACTGGTACTGTAGTTTTCTCAATGAGAATCTAATTAAAATGCTCTAAGGTTCTATAGGAGAAAACAACGGGAAAGAAAAAAAAATATGCATTCAGTAAACTGGGCTCACTGAGTTAAATATAATGACTGTACTTTTAAAAAGTTCACTCAAAATCTTACATCCTGATTAGTTTTCAGAAACAGTCTCAGAAAGTTTTAGACTCCCTATTCCTCTACTATGTCGCTTACAGAGACTTCTATGTGGGTGAAACATGTTGTCACTAAACTAATATCCTTGAGTTAGGTCCATTCTTATTGATAGCTATTAGAACTATACGCTCTCCTAACAACAGTCCATCTAACTTAACATAAATCTAGATAATAATAAGCTGTCCAGGCAGCTTACATGAAAGTAGTGATTCCACAAAGGTCATGGATGGGTTCCATCCCTGCAGTAGTTAACAAGAGAATAGACAGCATGTTGATCACTGTAAATGCTTGAATGTTGTTTTTGTTCATTCATCATTGCAACTACTTAATTTGCATGACAAAGTACTGGCTTAAAATGCAACAGTGAGCTTCTCTGCTGATTTAAAAATTGTGCATCTCTGGTAGTTTTGAACAGTGCATTTTTATGGCTTTGTTTACTTTATCCTACCATGAAATGACAATTCATTCTTCATAAATGAGCTGAAGAGTATTTGCAGCAAATACTGTCTTCCTTTGAAGTAAAGTGGTTTGGGGATGTATGTTTGTATTTATTTATTTTTATACATAAAAACATATTTGTATATATTTGTATTTATATATAAAATATATTCATATATATTTGTATTTATATACTTTTTCTTCTCAAGTACCCAGTGAAAAGTATTTCCAAAAGTTTTGCCAACTTTCCATTAGAAAGACTTGTAAAGCAATCTACTCAATAAGCAAACAACAAGTAAATTCTCTAAAAGTTGTTGTTTTTACCCTTTTGAAAACGTTTTTTTTATATGCCAGGGTTTGATGATTTCTTTCCTATTACACTAGGAAAACAATCAATTCGTTGTTTTAGAACAAGAAACCATGTTAGCTCTTGGAGTAATGAATTTTATGGTTAAAGAAATACAAACTCTGAAATGGACTATTTTTAGCTTTGAGTTAACTGTACTTTGAGTTCACATGCTAAATTTTTTTATTTCATGTGGAGGTATGAAAGAACTCCAGAGTAGGAGGTAAGGGATTCTAGGTTCTGTGTGAGCACTAGCATTAGTTTTTAGGAAATAGTTTTTGAGATAATATTGAAGCTCTTGGGCCTCAGTTCTCACAATTATAAAAAGAGACAAGATAGTCTTCAGCTCTTAAAAATCTGCAGTGAATCTGTGATTTCACAATCCAAAGGAAATAACTTAATACACAATGGTTTAAGTTCATAATGAATTCTGGTTCAGAATATTTGCATATGGTAAGGTTTCAGGAAGCATACCTCCCTCTGATGTTTTGTAACAGTGTCTTCAGAATGCATCTTCTTCATTAACTCACACCATCTTTCTTAATTTTTCCCGGGTATTACATATACTGGCAATTGAATCTGTTTTTAATGCTGTATCTTTTCTCTTTGAGAACTGTTTTCTTAAATGTAATAAATTTACTTTTACCATAGTGAAATAATACATGCATTTTTACATTTTTATTTCCTACAGTATGTAAAAAGAGAAGGGGTTCCTACCTACCACACAGTATGTACTCTAAAATAGCTTATAGACATAATACTTTACATTTAATTATACTGAAAATGATCCAGGACTCTTGTACAATTTTCATATTTATTTCTATTTGATACATAAGGAAACAGGCAGCAGATATGCATAGCACCAACTCATAAATACACAGTAATCACTCCACAGGTCAAAAATGAAAATCCTTATCCTGTCCTCCCAGTGAATGGCTTTATGGTTAGCTCACTACTTCTTTCATCACCCATCTCTGAAATTTTCCTGGTATACATCTCTAAATATCTTTAAAGCACTAACAAACTTTTGACTAGAATCACTAACAACACCAAAAATCACAAGCAAAAGCTTAAGAATAATACGGGCATAAAATAAAACAAGTGACTAATATCCTTAGTATATGAATTTCTGGAAAAATTCAAAAGAAATAAAGGTAGAACTTCTATAGATAAATAATAGAGAAGTAAGCACAGCATCTGAGGTGGTTATTCACAGATGAGGAAAACAAGTCTAATAAATCATTCTTAAAAGTTCAAGCTTTGGACATGTCTCAGAGGCATAAACACCCGCCTGGTAAGCGCAAGGTGCTGAGTTTGATTCCTGGTATCACAATTAATTAATTAATTAATTAACATTTAAAATTATTGATAATAAAAGTAATATAAACTGATGCTAAAATAAATACCTTTTAATATGTCAAAGAAGACAAATTTTAAAGAAGGATATCAGAGGACAGGATTTGTCATGGGAGACTTCTGGGAAGATGGCGACTGGGTAGGCAGCAGAGAGAGAACCTCCCAGAGGATTACCACCCAAACAATGAAATATAGCAATATGAAGACAGAAATGAGGACTTCTGGGAAGAAGACGACCAGCCGAGAGAGCGAGTGCGGAGGGAAGAACGGCTTCAGCTCCTAAACCCGACAGAGAACGCGCTACTGGAAAAAACTGCGCCAAACCGGGCAGCGCTCCGGGATCCCGCTCAGAATCCCACCCCCGCAGCCAGCGCTGCGCGAACTGGAGCAACAGCGACCGGCCGGCAGCATTTCTGAGTCGGGGAAAATCTCCATCCAGGGAAAAACATCTGAACGGCAGTGCTGTCTGCACGATCACAG
>PVLD010027828.1:0-20222 GCA_004027595.1 Dinomys branickii
GGAAATGAATATGGAGACTTTTTTCAAAACTAACAGCAAAAATTACACTGAACTGACATATTTCCCTTCCAACTTTCCTTCCAAGAGAATAAAAGACATCATAATACAGTGCTAGATACATTCCCATATCCATAGCACCAAAATTGACAATAGCTAAATCTTGGAGGGAGATTATATGTCCATCAACAGAAGGGTGCATAAAGAATATGTTGTCTTTAAGCACAATGGAGTACCACTCTCCCATGAAAAGGAAAACTTGAGTGTTTTGTAGGAAAATGTACTCATTTCAAGAAACCAATATTAGGTGAACTAAAGCAGACACGCACGCTTAAATATTTTATGGTTTCTATTATACGAGAAATCCACAATATAACTAAAGAGCAAAAGAAAATACAGACAACAGCGGATACTGACATAGATCTTTAGTATGCGGGAAGGGAGCCAATTGAAGAGATAGCAGGGAAAAGGGAGAGTGACATAAGGCAAAAAGGAGAAATTCTGAAATCTGCACATGCTATTGCCTCTGAGGAATGTGACAGTAATGTACTCCAAGCATGCATAATGGATGCACACACATGTGTGCATTTTTTCCAGAGATGCAGGGAGTGGGAGTGAGGACTGGGCAAAGGGATACAAATGAGTGAACATGTGTCATGCACTTGTAACAACTCCTAACAATGAATGTGATAATTAAGTACCATACAAAGCACCATCAGTCCTCACCCTGTTGTGGTAAAACTGAATCTCAGAAAGAAACAACAGCCAAGGAACTTAGGAAGCAGTGAACAGCTTTGTTTTACACTGGTGGTCCTGGCTGGGAAAACCTCCAACAAAAGTCAATGCGTGTCTGTGAGCCAGAATTTTTATATGAGGCATAAACAGGGGTTACCAAGGCAGGACAGGACAGCCTGGCAGTTCTGATGAGCTAACAGGGTGAGAGCACCGGTTACAGAGCTAGATGAAGGACCAGCAGTTATAAGACTAGATTAATGGCCACAAGGCTCGGTACAGTCATGCATCCTGTGTGTTTATTTATGCTTTTGTGGTTATAGGGGTCAAAAGGCAATTACAGAGCTATGAGGAAGTTTCAAAAGAACAGCTTTTTTGAAAAAAAAAAAAACAATTTTTCTCTTACGGTTTTCCTTTTCCACTCAAGTTTCTCTTCTTGAGTCCCAGCTGGCACCCTTTGTTGACAGAATGTGTCTCCTCCTGTGACCTGGTGAAGATCCGCACAGCAAGGGCCACCTCCCTTAGGCCCGGGAGACAAAAGCACATCACACTTCCCCGCAACTGACCTGTGGATGCATCTGGCAAATCAAGTCCACCATCTCCCCAGGACAGTAGAGGAGGAAGTGCTGGGCAGGTGACTGTTCTCCGAGGGCCTGACTTAGGGCGCCCCAGCCTGCCAGCAGGGCCAGGCTTCCCATGTCTTGGATCTGCAGACCTGAGGCCTCACTCGGCAGACCAAGGCCCCCTCATCCATGACACTAAGAACCAGGGGCAAAAACGCTGACATCTGGGAGGAGGTCACCCTCTGATATCGGGTGAAATACTCTCTCAATGTCCCTGTAAGTCTTCCCCTTGAGTCTTGGAAGCAGCCCCATCCCTCCCTGACCTGAGTTCTCCTCCCACAGATTCCAGGTAGAAATGCAGAACAGCACTGAGATTGAAAGTATAGGCAGGCCAAGTCCCATCTGTCACATGTCCTGGGCCAAAAAGTCCTACTTCATTTCTCATCTTGGCTGGTTCAAGATCAGTGTCCCCTTTTGACCTGAGGGCTTGCTCCTTCCTTAGATCCTATTGAAAAAGTCAGAAGTTCCCTGCTTGATAACCTCACATGGGTTTTCCTTGCACTCAGAGCATGGGCAGGCTTCCCCTCAGCTCCAGAGTGCAATGCAAACTCCTCCGGGACCAAGACAGCTCCTGCTCTCAGTGCCCCAAATTCAAGCACTATGCTCAGGCTGTGCCGTGTCCGATACCTCAGGCAGGGAAGTACCCCATGGCACTTCTCTAGTGGGGTTGGATGGGTCCCCTTCTCCCTCTCTCTGGGCTTTTAATACAGGAAAATAAGACTCCCAACCTGAATGATATCAGACGAGTTCGTGTTTGCTAAAATAGAAGAATGAATTTTAAGAACAATGGAGGTTAAGAGCAGAATATATTTATTGAGAGAAAGAAAGCTTCTGTCCAAGAGAGGGACAGAAGGGGGGCCCGAGTGAGTTACCCCCCCCCGACTGTCTTCTCTAGGGACTATTATACAGAAAAACCATGAGGTGATGTGGGTCCAAGGTAGGGGAAATGGACAAAACTATGGTCAGCCAATAAGATTACAGGTATAATTGTTCAGGTAAGACTGAGTAAACTGGGATCAAATGAGTCACGCAGCAAGTGGGTATGAATACAGATCTGGGGCTTTTCCTGTGTGGGGGGGATTGGGCTAGTGACTCTTCCTGGCTTTTAGAAGGTGGTTGTTACTTATTTAGAATATCAATCCCTGACATTTACACCTAGGGAGGTATGTGGGTGCATTTGTTTAGCCCCTTTTGTCTTAAGGTCTGGCCCACAGGTATCTTATCTTTTATGTTGGCTCCTTCCAGGGCCTGGCCCTGTCTGACTGCCTATAATATTTCTATGTAACTCAGCTGCCTATAACACTTTGACCATGGGCCTGTTTGTTCCCCACTCTGCAATGCACTATTTGCCTGATCCTCTGAGACTGCATCTTATTCTAACCAATCTGCCCCTGTGTGGTGCAGGGCTGAAAAGAAAGGAAGACGTGGAAGTTAGGGAACCCTCTCTCTGTACTGGGAAATCTCTCCTTCCCCTAAAGCCCATCACAATGAACCCTAACTCACCCCACCCACTCTACTCTTATCTGAAGCCCTCTTCTTGCTATAATCCTGCAAACCCAGTCTGTGGAACCTTATTCCAGCAATATGACTCGCAACTGACAGCAGGTATTAAAGGGATGTCTCCCTGTCCCTCCAACCTTGCTAGGGATCATTAGCTTGATTCCTGGCACAACCCAGACTCCAATCCTTTGTGGACCTGAATCTTTGCCCCTCAGACCACAGAACTGACTCAAGCACCCCTGGGTACAAATGTGGTCTCTCTTGAAAATCCTTCCTGGCACTGGAGGAACGATAAATAGCACATCTGGATTGTTTGGTGATGTTCTCCCTGGGGTTGGGCTTTCACACTCCCCCTTCTGTTGTTGCCTCTACCCCTAACAGAGCTGGAGCCCTCCACACTCCACTCACCTGAATCATGCACTACACAACAAGGTCATCTCTCTGACCCCAAGTGGGACAGCCAATGAATATGACATCCGTCATTGTGCCTGAGGCTTGACAGGGAAAGAATGAGATTTTGCAGGTCACTTCTGTCCTTCTTACTGGTCTTTACCTTGGTCTTTGGCACAGCCCAGACCCCTGTCCTCCATGGACCTGAAAATGTTCACCTCACAGGAAAGATCTGATTTTCAGGGTTCTCTGTGGCAGAATGAGGAGACTCATTTGGTCACAGAATAACAATGTCACTATCCATGCATGCTTCACTGCTGTGCTTTCTTTTGTATTTCTCTTGCATTGTTTATGTTCTCTTAAATAGCAGTTGTTTTGAAAGCCAGTCCTCACCCAGCAGGCTGCTTTTAGGTGCTTATTAGGAAAGTCTCTGCAACCAGACTGTCTCCAGTGTCCTGGTGTCCTGCTCTTACAAGTAGGTCATTGGAATCTCTGGTATGAGGTTCTGCCTCACAATGTGCAGTGCTGTAGAGGTAGAAGTTTTAAATTTTTCTTCTAACTCATGCTATCATGGGCCATCTATGCAGGCCCCAATGCAGATCCCCAATTTCCTTGTTCCATCCAAAAACAAGTCCCAAGTCAACAACCTGCCATCTCTCCCATGGATTCTTCATGTTTTGCTGTTTACATTTAGTTGCTCATTTGTGTCTGCTAAGGCTTGTGTCTCTCTGTCTTCTGTTGTTTTCCAAGATTAATTCAGGAAGTAGAAGGCAGTAGCCTAACCCATGTGTCAGTTTGCTCTCTACTAGTGTGGCGCTGATTTATAAGAAATTTAAGGGGAATTGGAATTTTTTACCATATGCTGTTTCTGCCTCATGAATATGCTATATTGCTCTATTCATATCAGAGTCCTTTTGCCTGAATCAACCTGCAGAGTTTTATACTTGTCTCTGAAAAAATTTAGATTTTTTGGTTAGACTGCTTTCTGGCTGTTTGTATGATTTATCTGCTGTAAACTAAAACTTTAGACTTTGTGTATAATATAGTTGCTGGGAATACAGTTCATTATTTTAAGTGCAATAAACCAGGCACATAAAGACAAGTACTGCATGTTCCCTCTCATATGTGGAAGCTTCAAAATAGTCGATCTGAGTGTGCAACAATGATTACCAGAGGTTGGGAAGTGTGTGGGGAGAGTAGGTAAAACAAGGCTGGGTTTGATGACTGTGTGCTGTATACATGTGGTGAAATATCACACTGAACTCCCTCATTAATGTGTATAATTTGATCAAAAGTAAGGTAATGTATTTTAAGAAAAATAAATAAATGCTGTGTGAATTTCCAACCTGCTTGCCTTCTCCACTGTATTCAAGTACAACTGATATCCCAATCACATGATCTAATCCTTCAGACTATCCCTGTTACTGTTTCTGTGTCTCCCTGGAAAGATAAATTGCTGTGATTCACACCTAAAATGCCCCTCAAAAGTCCCCAATTTAGAGCAGGGGCCTGGGGAAAGGAGGGGGTCACTTGGAGCAGCACTGGAAGGCGTATTCTCTCCCCTTCTTTCTTTCCTTCTTGGATGAAAACGGTGAGCCAGAATAAACCTCTGCTTCTTTCACTTGTGGTGTCCAGTAGTTTGTCCCAGAGATAAGAAATCCAATAAAGAAATATCTATTACTAATATAAAAAATGATAGACATAGTATGTATTCAGGTGTACGCTGCATATGGGTATTCAGTGCTCTCAGGACCAGCTATTTTAGAGACTCTCCATTCTCTCTCTCTCTTTTTTTGTCTTTTTGAGACAGAGTCTCGCTATGCAGGTCAGGCTGGCATTGGGCTCACTTTGCAGCTCAGGCTGGTCTCGAACTCGCAACAATCCTTCTGCCTCAGTCTCCCAGGTTCTGGGATTACAAGTGTGTGCCACCACACCCGACTTGCATTCTCTCTTGTGGTCTTCATTTACATCTTTACCATAATTAGTTGTTTGTATATGCAGACACATATGCTTTATTCCTATACTTTACTCTGATACACTGATATGGTTCAAGAAGTATTTCATTGTCCTATTTGTGGTTAGTTTATAATAATTGAAATGAAGTAGGCTAACTCCTTCAAATTAGTTGTACTTTGAAGGGTTTTTGGCTGTTATACATCCTTTTGCATCTTTATGACTGTTAGAGTTTTTATTTGGAGATTAATTGCATTTATGAAGGTATTTGGTAATTGATTATTTTACTAAAGTTGTATCATCTGTGTATTGATCAAGTCTTACATCTGTGTTTATTTAGACCTTCATTATCTCCACTTTCCAATATAGTATATTCCTCAATGTACACATCTTCTCCATATTTGTACATTTGTCACTGTTAATTCATGTTTTCTAATCTTATTTTAAATCATCCTGTTCAATTTAAATTCTCAGTTCCTCATTTTCGGTATAAAAATGCCAAGTATAATGAACTTGTATCCAGTGGCATTACCTGAACTCAATTATTATTTTAAGAGCATTTTCTTAATTGATAGAAATTTATGCATACACTTCCGCATTATCTGTAAATAGCTTCACAGGAGTGGAGTGGAAATGTAGGGTGGAAATCCTGGAATTTAGATGGGGTGAGGTACATGGAGACTGAATCACACCTCAAATGGACCCAGGGAAATTAATCACTGGTGGGCCATCTGCTTCATAGTGATGATTCTTGTATGCTAAATTATGCTATAAACATCTCAAGGCCCTCAAAAGGACTAAACATGTCACCTTACTAAAAGTTGACAATGCCACTAAGGACTGGAATAATGATATTTGGAGGCTACGTACCCAAAATTGATTAGGTAACTTTCTTGGTAAAGTGAGTTGACTACCAAAGGCAGGGAGGTGGGAATGGTTTGCCCCTAGTGTTTGGGGGCACATTTACTCACATAATGTTTAGATTAGGCAAATGTCACGCTAGTAAAACCAGCTTCCACCTTATGAAACTAGAATCACAAAAGAAAGTAAATATAAATCAAGCAGAACTCCAGAAAAATGAAATACTAAGGATAATAGCAGAAAACACTGAAGTTGAATATAAAAAGTGGTTATAGGAATCACATTTGCACTGTGCCAGCCTATTTCTCCTGGAAGAACTTCTGCCCACCAAAGTCTTTCTTCTGCAAAACTGACTGAGAAGAAGTCATAGCAAACATCTGTTTTGCTTACATGGTAACTGCAGCCATCACATCTGCTATGCTTTGTGTAAGTGGCTTCCAAAGTCTCGTGGGCTAAAAGCTTGGTGTGCAAGCTGTGGGGACATTGAGAGGCACGGAAACTTCAGAGATGGGAGCTGCTAGGATGTGTTAGGTCACTGGAGGAGCACCCTTGAGGGGAACTGTGGGATGCTGGTCCCTTCCTCCTTCTCCCCGCTTCCCACTTGCCAGGAGAGCGCCAGCCAGAATGTGCCCCACCCTAGTTTGTTACCTCAGCACAGGCACCAAAGCTGTGGCAAACAACTGTGTACTGAAACCTTGGACTCTCAACCAATATCAACCCTTTTTTCTTATATGTTAATCATCTGATAAGATAATTTTGCTATAGTAACAGTAAACCAGGAAATATGGCAGGATTTTTAAAACATGGTGCTGGGGAAGTTCGATATTCACAGGTAGATGAGTGAACCTGGTCCTCTACTTGATAGATTCAACTATATAAATCACAATACATGAAATCCTGTAATTCTACCAGAAATTAGGGAACCAGGGTAAGAAAACAGATGGGAAGGGCTTTAGGGCCTTGGAATTGGCAAAGGTTTCCTTGGGAAAGATCTCAAAACAGTGATAACCACAGCTAAAATAGATGAAGGAGCACAGGCAGATAAAGGTAATTTTTAACCCTCCAAGCTTATCACACTGGGTCTCAAACAATGAATCAAATAGCTTTTAAATTTTCTACCCAATTACTGTTTTCAAACATGCTTTCTAATGATGGATCATGTTCAGCTGTCTATTTTCCTCTATTTCTGCAGTAGCAATGTTCTGTATGGTGGAGATGCATAGGCATTCAAAGTAACATTTAACAGATCACATGGTTTATTCCCATGCAAAGAGAATATTTCACAATGGTGAAAGAAGGGGAACATAACAAATTTCCCAGGTTCTTCACAAGCTCGATAGAGCAGTCTGCATGTTTTCCACACCCTAAAGAATGAAGTCCAAGCTTGGAGTTTGCAGGTTAACAGAAGAATGCTCGGCAGCAGCTAGGAGGATTTCCATGAGGTCTGACTAAGCATCCCCAGCCTGAAGAAAATGAGGAGCCCCATAACTTTTTTTTTTAGGAAAGAAAGATTTATTTAGCTTATAGTTCGTGGAGGTTTCAGTCCATACTTGGCTGGTTCTGAGGCAGAGTGGCACATGGCAGAGGGCAAACTGTTCAGGGGAGCCTCATGACTTTGACCCATCATCATAGAATGCACTCATGTGCCTCATAGCAAACCTCAAACTCCTTTATCCTTTCCCCAGTGTCCGGCCACCACAAGCCTCATTTCCTGGGAGCCTCTGGTGCCCCATGAACTGGGAGGAGGTATGATTTCTGCCTGATTTCCATCCTTCCTTGCTAGGAAGCCTGTTCTTTTAGTTAAAACACCTTTATTCCTAATGTCCACAACTTGAATGCCAAGATGTCTTCAGTAATTGAACTTGTTCACATTCTGTGGCTTTTTCTTCTGATGAAATCTTTTCGTAAATGGAAAGGAGCTATCAAGGGCTGAAGCCAGGCTGGATGCCCTGCAGATTGTGTGATTTCAACTATATAATCCCAATAAGGTGAAACTGTAGAGAAGGAAAAGTCCGGTGGGTGGTTTTGGCAGCAGCATGAGAAGGATATGTGGGTTAAGAACAGGGGCTTTTAAGGCATTGCCATTAACTTTTTGTGATGTTGTAGTGGTGAATATACAATGTTATGCATTTTTTAATCCCCACAGAACCAACTACACAATACAAAGTGTGAGTCTTAATGTAAAGAGTACATGTTAGTTAAAACTAAGTTTAGCTAAGATAATTGTGCTACTAGTTTCTATTAGTTCATTGAAAGTAACAGTTGTGTTTATATTGTTTGATCAATCCTACAAACCCATATATGATAACCTGAGCAACTACTTTGAAGACAACAGTATGCAATATGACTATTGTTAATTTTCTGTCATCTTGGTTTGAAATTCTGTATCATTTCCATTGTTTTTTTATTATCTTTAAAATAAAATAGAAAAAGTCCTAGTATATCAGTGTGGATATTGGCTACTTTCATTAATTGGATGATATTGGAGACGATCATAAATTGTAAAAAGTATAACAGAATCATGCAAGTTATTAATTATAAAGTCAACTTTGTGGGGCAATATGAGAATGTAGAGCGCTCTCTTCTATTTGCTCCATTTTTTTCACTTCTCAATTTTTTTCTAACAAAATGTCTAGCAGTGAAATAAAATGAAACCTTGAATCACTGTACAACCTGGCAAATCCACTGCTGTGCCTTTATCCCAGAGAACCAACAACTATGTTCACCCTAAATCAGTATGAGCCTGTTTGGAGCAGCTTCATTTGTAACAGTGAGGCACTGGAAGCAAACAGCCTAGAGGTCCTTAGATGGAATTATGGTTAAAGAAGAAACAAAATCATTGATGCACCCACCCTTGGATCACTACTCAGCATTACAAAGAGGTGGACTCTTTACAGGTCTGGAGCTCAGTGAATCTCCAGATAACTATATTAATATTATAATAACATTAAAGAAAACAATGCCGTACCTTACATATCCTTGTGAATTCATTTGATAACATTATTCAAATGACCAAATTACATAAACAAATAGCACACTGGTGGTTTCCAGGGCTGAGGCGGATGTGGGTGTCAAGGAAGTGATGTCTCCACAAGGGAAGAGGGGGGATTCTCATGTTCATGGAAGTGCTAGATATCTGGGCAGCATTCATGTCAATGGCCATTGGAGAATTTGAACAATAGTGGTATTTCACCATTGAGGGTGGGGCTAGAGGTTTCACAGGACCTAACTACAACTTCTTATAGCTTCACTTAAATATACAATCGTCTATAATAAAATCCTGACTCACAACACTTGTTTACAAGCAATGCTGCTCTGCACCGCACACACTGAGGATGAATCGCCCCACAGCTCCATTCCTACTCAACCACTCCATTTTGAGAACGTGCCCCCAACAGCGTTACATTTTTAGGGTCCAGTACCATCATTTGACTGTCTGAGATTACTATTGGGGTGTTTTAGAAAATTTTCTGTTATTCTGCAGGCCTTGAGTTGCCTACGTTATAGGGTTGGAAACAACAAATAGCACTCTGAGGAAGGTGTGGGAGGAATTAGTGTTTGTGATTTTCCTGGTAGCGTCTCTTGTAACACCCATGCTCTATACCATCACTTGCCTGCTAGGGAGAAGACACTGTATACACAGGGAGAAACAGCACTTGCTTTCTGCCTAATGTGCAAAATGGTAAGGGAGAAATTATTTTTCAGTAATGTGCATGAAACAGGCCTTATGTCAGTGGTCAGTGACCCTCTTCTTCATAACAAGGCAGTAATGCCCTTCTATATTGAGAAGAGAGAGATGTCCTGGTGATCCGCTTGAATATGTCTTTGGGATCTCCTGTCAGTTTCTTTAGTAAATGTGCAAGGTCACTCTTAATGCACTAGAAATGACACAGAGATGGGGAATGGAGAACCCTAAGGGAAGAAAGTCTGTGTTACACCGCCCTGTGAGCTACTGTGACTGGCAGTGCAAAATGAATGTATAAAATTTAGAGTTCTCCTTTTACAAATAAGCAGCTGACTCAAACTTCTTCCTGTTGATTTCATAATGAATACCCACTCCTCTGCTCAGCCCCAAAGTAGTGATGGAATGTGCAGATGTCACCAGCTCCAGGAGACTGGAGCATGGCCTAAAGGAGAATGTGCTGAGGACTGCTGGAAGTGATAAGGCAGGAACGGAGATCTGCACTGTCTCTGTGCTTCCCTCCATCTGTTCTGAACTATGCAAGGCCCTTACTCAGTTGGACAGGATGAGAGGTCACTTTAGGCATGTGTGCTTCCCCTCCCCGCTGGTCTGAACTATGTAAGGCCCATGCCCAATTTTAAAAATTGAGGTGGTGATTTAAGGCAAATAGGCCCTTGCATCCTCTCAGAATTAGATTTAAATATTTTTTTCCTTTTTGCAAATATATGGGTTCCTTAGATTTGGGAATCTGGGAGAAGATGACCCTAGGTGTACGCTCCCGAGTGGGCTGTACCAGTGCCAAATCAGCACAGGTGCTGAGAGGGACTGAGGGTGGCCTGGAATGGCAGGAGACTTCTGGGGAGCAGGTGCCGGTGGCAATAGAGGACAGTGTTTGTGCACTGTCCTTTCTCATGAGAACTCTTTGAGGAACCCACCAGACTCCTTGAGCAGCAGTTCCTAAAGGTTGTGAATTTTGCATGAAATTAGCAGTTTGCCCTCTTCTAGGAAGCCTCCATTCAAATCAAGGCTTCTGTCCATGCTGAGGGTGTGGTGCCTGCTCTCAGCTCAGTTCTTAAATTGATTCATTTGTAAAGAAAAACATGTTAGTGGTGCTTTTCTGTTGTGCAAACCCCTCAGGTCTTCTGAAGACACAGAGGAGGGACTGTGGACATTATTCTTATCACATATCCTCAGGTGGTGATGTTTGCTTGTTCCTATCAGCACCTCCTGTCCTGGGCTCAGTAGGTGGCAGTAAGGACATAGAGAGCATATAATAACCATTGTTAATTTCTTATCATCTTGTTTTGAAATTCTGTAAACTGGGCAGGCTGTGGCCAGGTCCAGGAGAGGGTGGGCCAATGGGGCAGAGGAACAGGAGGAGGAAATCTCCAGTCAGCACAAGGATTTGGGTGATTTTGGCCACACCTGCCATGCACACTGGGGAGGACATCACAGCTGCCTTGGGATGAGTAGATGCATCTCAAATGCCCAAAGGTGTATGTGATGTGAAGGGAACTTTGCAGTGAGCATCTGTGGGGTGGCTCCTGCCCAGGATCTTTAAGGTGTGGAATCAGCTGCTCCCAAGGGAGCAGACATGCATCGCTGAGACTTCTAACTGTGCACACAGAGTTCTATGTGCTGTGTGGACAGGGCATAAGGATGAATCCAGTTGTCCTGCAGCACCTCCTACAGAAATGGCTCTAACAGATAAGGAGTGGGTCTGCTAGTATTTCAGTGAACAGGACTGTCTAATGCCCCTTCCTATGGACAAGTGCTCCACAATGCTCACACGCCTGAAAAAGTAGGCAGGACAAGCTGTGGGAGTGAGGACCTGTAGTGTCCCTGTAAGTGGTTACACAGCAGATGCTCAATCACACACACCAAATACAATTTAAAATTAAATTCTCCTCTCTTCTGGGAGTTGTTGAGCATTGGATATAGGCCTGGAAATTTTCCACCTTTTCAAGTGTCACCTACTACGGGACAGATGCTTTCTGACATAGTATTAGTCTCATTCCCAGGAGGAGGACCTGTTCTTCATTCATTAGCACTTGTCCGTACTTCCCTGCACAATGACCTCCAGTCTTAGCAGGAAGAAAATTTTCTCCAGTCCTTGAATTCATGGCCATTCTGGGAAGCTGTGAGCTGCTTTTGCAGTGCACATGACGGTCTTTGTATGAACATCAGCCCTAGTATCACTGAGCATATTGAAAGTCATGAGTTCCCTGTGGGCAGAGACACATCAGAGACTGGAGAAGGAAGATGTGTTTACTTTTACATTGTGATCAACAAAGAAGCACTTGCTTTCTACTCATAGGCTAAGGGATTTCAGCCACAGCCAATGATTTTCTTCCCTATACTGCCGTGAGTAGAGGCCTGCCTCACCTGCAGCTTGTCAGGAGGCTGTGGGTTTTACTATCTGCATGAGTTCATACACCCACAAATTTATTATATTGGGCTTTTCTAGTAACTCATTCCACTAAACTCCTACAAAAATGTGAATATGGTTTCAAAAACTAACCTAAGTGACCTGCCACGACCAGGATATTATGCTGCATATCAAACTTCTTACCACCTATTTGGGAAAATTTGATAGTGTGCTGTTTGGCTTTTCAGGCATATAACCCAGGGTCTACATATCATAGTCCAAAATTAATTTATATGTCAAAAAGGCTGTTATTGGGTTGTTTCCAGGGTAAGCAAATAGGACTTCTCCCTGATGTGGGCGAGGACAGGTGGTTTGGGTGGTTTCCCTGGGAGTAAGGTGCATCCATTGCCTGCTCAGTTTTACATTCTTGATTCAGGCCAGGTTTCAGTGCCTTGCACACACAACCTTTCTATATCTTGGGAGATCCTTTTTATTTCTCTAGAATAGAAATAAATTCAAAAACAGCTGCATTCAGGTTGGGATCAATAAAGACAGGGTAGGCACTATCACCTCATTCTAAGAGTCTAGTGCTGGTCATATTATTTATAACACAGGGATCCTGAGAAGTTCCCAAGCATGGCAGGCTTCAAGTCTTTCATTTATAAAATGGGTTTGGTACATGTATTTCGTTGTGGGACAAGTGGAATGTAAGAAATGTATGAAAATACCGGGCAGAATGTCTGACATAGTGTATCCTGAATAATTATTGTTAAGTAGCTGTTTGTAGTGTTCGCCTCTGATTCTATCACCATTTCTGGAAAAATTGTGTGTTTCTTGGGAAAACTATAGCTCATTAGGAAACTGAATAAATATTCAGCCGAAAATGCTACTCAGTAATCATATCCCAAATGGATGTATTGCATGATTAGATATTGGGGAGTCTGTCCCTTCTGGGACTAATTCACAGCTCCTAGAATGTGGGTAAAGAAGCATATTCTCCTCCTTAACACATTCTCTTCCACTGGAATAAATGTTTTCAGTCATTTCTCCTTCACCAAACTTCCAGCCTTGGGAATCACAAAGCCTCTGTAACAATGAGACCTAGATCCTTGGCCATTCCTGTGACAAGGCCAACTCAGTACAGATGCAGCCCAAAGAAGTTTCAAGGAAAATAACATATGCTAATATCACTAGCACAAACTTCCTTCACAAAGGAAATAATTGAAAGCTCTCTCAGATTCAGTACTGTTGTAAGATGGGGCAGATTCTTGTGAACACTGAGAATTTCTCTGCAGCAAGAAATACTTGGTCAGCCACCCATCTGACCACCTGTGTAATGTGTCTGCTTCACTGGCCACATCCTTGTGTCCATCTTGTAAGAGTGTTTGAGGCACAGTGGACTCACGAGGAGAAGGTGTCCCCAGAAAAGCAGGCAAAGGGCGCTGCAAGACCCTGGAAAATGGACATTCCCAGCACACAGTAGAGCACCTGGTCAAAGAATTTACAGCCTCAGTTTACCTGAGAGTCACCCTTATCTCTCAGGAAATCCCTGCAGATGCGGGGTATGAGTCTCCTGGTTCTTCCCCTGCATAGGACCACTCTTCTCATCTTTGTTCCAAGTGAGGATTTCTCTTGTCATCACCCACCATGCTAAGAGTAGCCTTCCATCCTCTCAGGCTGTTACCTCAGGCTCTTGACATGATGACTGATGGTCTTGCCCTGGCCAGCATGGAGCTGCATTAAAATCAAGTCCTCCAGAATCAACTGCAGGTACCCAAAACCAAAATTATCCTAGCTCTGCCATCACCCATGGCTGCTCTTTGCTACATTCCACAAACTCAGGGCTCTGCTACCTTCCTTTAATTTCCTTGAGGACATCCCTCTGTCTCCTGACACTGGGGGTGCTCCTGGACTCCATCATCCTATGAGGTTGCTTTGATCCTGCTCAATGTAATGTGCTCATATCTCCACTACAGACTCAGGGCCTTATAAAGGGCATGAGTGCAATGAAGGTTTTGGCTCCATGGGGCTGTGAGGAGATGGGCTTATTTATGGACAGTAAAGGTCCATAGTATAATAGAAGAAACCAAGCAAATTCAGGGGTACATATATTTTAATACTATACAACAATAGGAAAAAAGAAAAAGAATCTGAGAACTGATTTTTATGCTTATATCTACTTCTGGGCTTAATCCAACCTCATGCAAACTTACACATTTCCAAGGAAATCCCAATTCCAACTCTATTTTCTCAGAAATAAAATGCAAGGCTTCTGTATTTATTTGAGAAAACAGGGAAGGCAGTTACATTTCAACTGAAAAAACAAAATACATTTGTGAACAACATCACAAAATTGTATTCACATCAGAAATGACAATCAAACATTAGTGTAAATCTAACCCTGAGATGTGAGATCAGGCTGAGGCTGCTCTCTTGTTTCTGCACTGTTGATCTCAGGAACCTGATAGCCTTGGTAGGAGGGAGGTGGGGTAAGGAGAACAGAAAGAGGATCCAAGGCCCCATCAGAAGTCTAGGTTTGGGCAAAATAAAGCCCCTCAACTCAAGATTCAGTACAAATAGCCTCCACCTGTCTCTTTGTCCCCTGTGCTCAGACCCAGGAAACAGATGGAGTGGACTCCCTTATCCCCTCTTGGGATGTCTCAGGGGGATAGGCTTGTAATTTGAAGAAGGGGCACCTATCCTAGGGGAAGCCCCAGACCTAACAATCAAGATGAGGATGGAGCAGATTCCCTTTCCCAGGGCACATGGAATCCATGGAATCTGCCCACCTCCACCTGTTGCCTCCAGGGAGCTGTGTCAAGATATGTGTCCCCTCACAGACTTATGTTTCTCTCAGAGGAAGATACTTTTTCTAAGAGTTTGCCTCAGGCAAGCAAAGGCTGGAAACCAGGCCCTCCTTAAGGACAATTGAGGGCCCTGTGCGAGCAGAGAGGTGGCCATCCAATATAACTAAACAGATAAGGGAAGATATATCCAAAATTATCAAGGAGCTTTCAGAACACAATAATAAAAAGGAAGTCGAGTTAAAGAAAAGAAGAGAAAATGTGCATGAACAGCTGAGCAAAAAACAGAGTACATGAAAGGATATTAATAATGTGACAGATTAAAATTGTATAGAAACTATGGGCAACAAAATTAACTAATATGAGGACCAAATTTCAGAATGAGAATATAGGGATGCTCTGAATGAAAAAAGGCACTCAAAGACACATTTATAAAGCCCCAAGAAAACATGAAAAATGGATTCATTAACTGCTAGATTAACCAAAAAGACCTACCAAAGAATAATACAAAGATAAGAAAAATCAGAAGGTACTACAAATGGAAGAAAAAAATGTTACGGAAATAATATCAGACAACTTCGTAAATGTTGGTAAAGAAATAAGCATACAGTTAAGAACAGCACAGATAGCCACAAATATCTATCACCAAAAGAGAACCCTGCCACATAATATCATTGTGCAAACAACTTAACTTCAACTTAGGGATAAAAGTCTTAAAAATTAGAACATAAGTGAATAATGTAAATGTAACTGCCAAATTATCAACACAAACCTTAAGGGCAAGGAGGGCTTGGAGTGAACTGTTTCAAATCCTGAATTATAATAATTGCTGGTCTAGATAAGTCTTGCAAAGTTTACTTCAAAATTTATGGAGAAATAAAAATATTCTGTTTATGACAAAGAGCACCTGAAGAAACTAATGACTGCCAAAGCAGCATTACAAAAATACTCTTAAGGCCATGCTAGAAAGAGACAATGAAAGAACAATCACAGTAAGTCAAATACAATGAATCCCTCTGGCAGGGTGAGCTCCAAGGAGAAAAAAGAAAAAAACTAAGAAAATCAGCAACAGGCAAGTAATGCAATTACAGGCATAAGTCAATATCTTCCAGGAATAACTCTCAGTGGAACGTCTCAATTCCCCAATCAACAGACAAAGATTGGCAGAATAAAACAAGAAACAACACCCAATGATATAGAGTACACAGAAAACATGTTTAATTTGAAAATCACAGATTGAAAATCAAAGGATGGAAAACAATATTCCATGCAACAGAAATCCAGAGAAAAGCAGGTGCAGCTATTTTGATTTCAAACAAGATGAATTTCAAGCCAAAGATGATCAGAAGAGACAAAGTAGGTCACCACCTATTGGTAAAATGAGTACTTACACAGGAAGAAATAACAATTATAAACATGTTAATAATGGACAGCAGCACACACAATTTTATAAAAGAAACAAACACGAATAGACATAAAATATCAGAGAAACACTAACACAATTATAATAATGTAAGTCCCTGACTTAGAAGTGAGTTTCTTTCTGGGAGAACATTCATTAGATTTATCTGTAAGCCTAGTAAATGAGTCTCATACAACACTGACAAAAGTATACAATGTAAAGCATAAAAAACCAAACACACAAATACAGTAAGTTTCTGACTATACTCTACCACTATACACTATCTCAACACATAGTAAGCACACAGCAGTACAACTGTGACAATGTCCAACAAACACGTGAGGTATTTCCACAATTTGTTTGCAAGAGGAGTGTTCATAAGTCAGGGACTTACTGCACCCCACTGTGATGATACCCCACTGTCACAAATAGATGTCTCCTAGAAAGACAGTTAGCAAAGAAATATAAAATTTGAACTAAATTTTTGAATGAATGGGCTTCACAGATATCTACAGCCACTCAACAACGGGATACACATTCTGCTCTACAGTACATGGAACTTACGCCAAAACAGATCACATGCTAGGCCAGAAGGCACATTTAAGTAGATTCCAAAGAATGGAAATCATTCCATGCATATTGTCAGAATGTGGCACAGTGAAACTAGAAATCAATAGCCAAAGATAGCGGAGAAACTTTGTATACATGTGGAAAGTAAATAATACACTCTTGAATAATCAATGAGTCATAGAAAATAGCAAGGAAAGAATTAGTTCCTATATCGAATGATTCTTTGATTTCTATGTTCATTGTCCTATCTTCTGATCATGTGCATGGAATGATTTCCATTCTTTTTCGTTCACTTAGACATACTTTCTGGGCTAGCAACTAGTGTATGATATTTTGGTGAAGGTCCTATGGGGTGCACATCAGAAAGTATATTCCATTGCTGGGTGGAACACTGTAGACATCTACAGTCCAATGATAATGCCACTAAAACCATCAGAACAAATGGGACACAATGAAAGAAGACACAAGAAGAAAATGTATAGTAGTGAATGCCCACAGCAGAAAAATGTCAAGCTAAAAAAAAGAAACATTATTGTACACATCAAGATGCTAGAAAGATGAGAACAATCCAGATCCAAAGCTCCTATGAAAAAATCAATAATCAGAATAAAAGCAAGAATTATTAAATTGAGTCTAAAAAATACAAAGCATCAATGAACTAAAAAGCTGGTTCTTTGAAAAGATAAAGAAATTTGATAAAACCCTAGCCAGTCTAAACAGAAAAGGAAATAAAAACACAAACACATGTAATTAAAAATAAAAAAGATGAATTCACAACAGATTATATCAAAATTTTAAAGATCATTGGCAAGTACATTAAGAATCTGTACTTGAATTAAATGGATAATTCAGAACAAATGTATGAATTCTGATACAATATGCAGTATGGAAACTAAGCAAACACGATATAAACATTTTGTCATGTCTACAGTTCTCCACGCTACCAGATGAGCTATTAAAGGGTGCAAGATATGAACATTTGAATAGCCCTGTATCCCTCCATCAAATTGAAGAAGCAATAAGAACAAATAACAATTAAGAAGTGCCCAGCCCCAATGGACTCACTGCTGAAATCTATGAGAACTTTCTTCAAGATCCAGCGCCAGTATTCCTGAGTCTGTTTTCTGAAATGCAAAGGGACGCAGTACACCCAAAGTCATTCCTGGAAGCAAGCACTACCCTGATTCTAAAACAACAAATGGACACAACCAAATTAAGTGATATGCATCAAAATCTTTAAGCTATACAGATGCAAAGGTGTGTAATGAAGTCATGGCAAACAGCAAGGAGGAAATCATTAAAAAAATTTATACATCATAACTAAGATTCATTCCAGGATGCAGAGGTCGCTCATCATGTGCAATTCAATATATGTAACACATTGCATAAGTGGATGCAAGGACAAAAATTGTGCGTTTATATCAATAGACACAGAAAATTCATTGAACAAAATCCAACACCAGTTCATGATAAAAACCCGAAAGAAAACAGGCATAAAAGAAATACATCTCAAGCTGATTACAGCTATGTGTGAAAAACCATCAGCTAATTTCATAATAAATTTGGGGAAGCTGTCTTGTGGCTCAATTCAGGAAAAAACAAGGACATATACTATATCCACTCCTATTCAATATAGGAATTTAATAGGGAGAGATAACAGTTATTGATTCTGTATATTAATCATTTTCTGTGCAATCTGGATTTTGTTTATGAAATCTTTGCCTATACCTATACCTTCAAGAGTTCTGCCTATTCTCTCTTCCAGCAGATGTAGTGTTTGTATTTCAATGTTTATGTCTTTGATCCATTTGAATTTTAGTTTAGTGCATGGTGATACACAGGGGTCTAGTTTTAGTCTCTGGGAAGTGGAAATCCAGGTTTTCCAGCATCATTTATTAAAGTGGTGATCTCTCTTCCAGTGAATGTGGCTCCTTTCTCAAAAATAGGGTGGCTGAGTGTGTTTGGTGTTGTTTCTGCATCCTCTGTTCTGTTCCACTGGTCATCAGGTATGTTTTTTCCCTAGTACCTTGTTGTTTTTTTTTTTTAATTTTTAAGGTAAAAGAATGGAGATATATAAACCAGAATATCACAAAAACCAACACAGAAAATACTCGATTATAGAGAAGATAGTAGGGAATTGGCAATGGATGTTGTGTTGCATAATATTATCTTTGCCTTTGTTAGAACAGAAACAATAAAGGAAATACTAAATTATAGAAAGGATAGTGGGGAATTAACACTGGATGCTATATTACATAATGTTATCTTTGCATTTGTCACCACAAAAACAGTTAAGGAAATATCAAATTACAGAGAAAATAGTAGGGAGTTGACACTAGATGCTGTATTATATACTGTTATCTTCGTCTTTGTTACTCAGTTATAACAATGATGGTTGGTTCGATTAATCAATTTTCTCCACCTCATCTCCATTGTTTTGCCACCTTTTTACTCGTCTTCCCGTTGTTAGTAACTGTACATCTTGGTTTATTTACTCCTTCGTGCTCTCCCACTGGGAAAAGACTTGGCTGCTTCAAATTATGCTGTGTGAAACATGGGTGTTCACAAGTTGCTATGGCAGGAGTTGGAGAAGCACCCATCCTCAAAGATTACAACTGGCAAGCCCTCTCAGCCATCAGGTATCCAGTCAAATAGGGGAGGTTACACAGCGAACCTCCAGGCTCTGCCTCGGTACAGCGTGTCTGCATCCAGAGGCTCAGGCAAGTCTTCAGGGCCACTTTCATGGAGGGCCAGGAGTAAGGCTTAGCTCCACCCCAGGGACCGTCTCTCCTGGGGGCCAGGCCTACCGCTTGGCTCGGCCCTGGTGTGGCGGTCGCTTTCAGGGGTTGGGTGGACTAGGAGGCCTCTCCCGCCATAGGCTGCTGAGTTCTCCTCTGAAGCCCGTGGTGTCCCCTCTGTAGGCATCCTATGACTCTTTGGAGACTATTCCCACCGAGTTAGAGAAGCGGGTCTGCACCTTCATTCCATGTCTTCACCTCCTCCCACCTCTCAATCTCCTGTGTTGCTATTCCCCACCCCTTGAGGCTAGGCAATGGGTACACTTACGCTCCTGGGCACAAGTGGTGTGAGGTCTCCCCCACCTGTGCTCACTGTGGTAGTCCAGGGTGTGTACTAAGTTTAGTTATTAGTTATTAGGAGAGAGTTGGAGGATTTTCTCAGGTCTGCTGTGTAGAGTATGTTGTTGTCTCTCAGGTTCCAGGACTGCTGCTTTTCGTGTAGTTTGACACTGTGGGTTCTTACAAGGTTCATATATGCAAGCAGTGTGAAGACCTTCTTGGTGCTCATATTAGTAGTTTAGGGTGAGTCCTGAAGTCCATGG